>WAAG01023356.1:0-11312 GCA_013390105.1 Tichodroma muraria
ATTACCTTGAAAAAGTATTTTTTAAAACCTTTTTAGAGAACTGTATTGGGACATCACTTCATTTCTGCCTCTTTAACTGATGAAAGGATTAAACATGAGAACTGTGACTTTTATCAAGGAGTGAGCAGATGATAGACTGGAAAGTAAAAGGGAAAGAGCTCTTTACATCTCTCTGAATCCTTGATACCACAAGGTATCATCCAGCAGGTACCAGAAACTATTTCTATAACACTAAGCCTTTATTCTGCATGGAAATCACTGCTCTGATCCCAAGATCTTTTATCAAGCTGATTTCACTTGAAAAAACATCTCCAGTTCACTGCTAACACAGGATGATCTAGAACACCTGACTCCATTCCTCTTCCTTACATCACAAGACTGAACCTAGAAGCTTCAAAGCCATTGCTTACTGCTGGAAGTAAAACTGAAAGTGTTTTCCAAGTGATACCGAATCTAAAAAAACTGCTAGCTACCTGTAGAATGACTGAAGTGAATGAGGGAAGGATAAGCCAGTGGCTTCAGCTTGTTCCCAATTTTGCATATAGATATAGGACAATGCAAAGGGGGACTCAGGATGGATGCTCTTTAATCACAGCAATTGAGACAGTGATGTTTCCTTATTATCTATCTATGCATTTCCACAGATCAGTTGAACATGCTTCCAGGCACAGGATACCATACTGTCAGACTAACTTGAAAGAGCCTTTCTGTTGCTAATTGAGAAATCTTCCCTTTAGCTTCAGATGACCACCTTTTATCAGCACAGACATGTAAATTCAAAACACACTTTATCTTTCTGTGTTTGGTAAAACCCCACACTAAAGGCAGAAGAACTTTTGAAGCCACACCAAGACATTGGTCCACCTTATACAAGGTGCCCATGTGGAAGTCAGGGCCAGAAGGAACACGTCACATGGCAGCAGTCAGATTTCTGGAGAGCAGATAAGTATAAAAACAGGCATAAAAGCTCCAGTGTTTGGAGGCTAAACATCTATTTCTGCTGTTTCACCTGGACACATCATTAGGCAGAACGGAGCTATGGCTCACTAAAGAACAACCTATGGGTATCCTGGTCAGTCTGACATGCTTCCTAAACTAAAATATGGGTAATCATTAACTGCTGCAAACTTGCCAGCAGCTCTGTTACCAAAGCAAGAACTAGTACTGGTTCAATCTTCACAGAAGGCTACAATGCTGCATATATCACATCTCAGTTATCAAAGCACTTCAGCGAAAATCCACTGTCAATTATTTAAAGACACTAAACCGTAATCCAATCCAAGGATAGGAGTTTCTCATGTTTAATCAAACAGATCTCCAGTGCACCCTAGCAATCTATGTATGAATACTAGTCCATTAAGAAGTTGAGAGCAGTTTTGAAATGGAAGTGTCTTGAATGGTAAAAGCACCCAACACAAATTACACAAACAATCCTGAACCTAATTTAATTTAAAAAAAAATTTCAGGTTAAATATTAGCCAGATTCTGGGAGATTACCTAGGGAAAACGTCATGTGTGCTTACTTTGTTTTTATGCTTTCCCTAGATAGTTTATGGATCCTGGGCTTTCTGTTTACAGACGAGCACTCTTTTTTTTAAGATACAAATGTATGCATGTATATACACCCACAGACATCTTAACACACATATTTAAAAAACACTACATTTTATTAAAAATTTCTTCTTTTTCTGTATATTTCCATATATGTATGCAGTCGTGCACACATACAAACAAAATAAAATATACATATTTTTAAAGGACATTTAAAAGACAGACTGTGACTTCCAACCCATTACCGGTAACAATCCTGTTGAATCCAGTTCAAATGGGTAATATCCTAACATAGGACAAGATCACATCAAATTAGAGAAAGCTCCTGATGCAAGGTCTTTCTTCAGTGCAATATTAGAGAGTAGGAATCTTTTTCTCACAGGTAGCCACACCCACAGCTGCTAAGGCATGCCTGGTATTTCACAGCATCCTCTTGCATTTATACTGGCTCCCTAATGACTTGCAGAAGAGCAGAGAAAGAGAAAGAGAAAGAGTTATAAGTATGTAATCTGTTCTCTACTCAGGACTTCCTGGAGACCTTCAAGTCTTAGCCTTTAGCATTATCAGTCATTCTGCTGTCTCAGTTTTCAATCCCCTCTGCAAAGCCATCAGATCTTTTTGGAAGCTGCTAATTTGCAGGCCCAGGGCAATTACATAAGATGTTATTTTAGTCATGAACAACACATTAAATTTTGGACTCTGCTGCTGTTGCACATTAGCACAACGAATTCTTCACCGGTTTTTGGTTCATGATGTCTTGGCACTTGGGGACCATGTTATGCTTCTTTATCCCTATTTGGAAGCTGAATTTAAGGCTATCCAGACACTAATTCTGGCCCCAGCTTCTTCTCATCAAGAGATATCCATGTCTTCTGTCTTCTTGAAAATCTGTTCAGAGATAACATTAATAGGAGCTCCTGATAGATTCTGCATAATTTCAGACACTGCACTGCATGTTAGAAAAAGGAGATAGATGGACCTTCAGTCCAACCCAATGACAGTTCTTATTATTTGAAAACCTACTGTATTCAACTGGACCCAAGTACTTTAAGGGTTTGTAATGGACTTATGTGTTACGTAGCCAGGCTGTAGGACTTCACTGACAACACAAGTAACAAGTTTTACCCTTTAAGATCGTACTTACTTTTTTGCATTAGTACATAATACTCCTGCACTTTGATACCAGAATCCAACTACAGAACTAAAATGACTGCCTCTACAGATATCCTGGTTAGTCCTGTATTCAACACAAACAGGAAGTCATATTCTGAGACCTCAAAACACCAAAGATTTCCTTCTATTTCAAAACAGTACTGCATTATTATAAGGTTAATTTAAAAATTAATTTCTGTAGTCTTCTCTCATCTGCTGCTTAAGTGCATTGCTGCTTCTTAAAGTAAAATCCAAATACAAACAGGTTATTTATATAAATGCATTTGTATCCAGTTGTGGTTCACAACCATCTATCCAGAGATTTGCCCTTCCTGCAAATGAAAAAAATAGGAAAAACACTTTCCTGACTATCTCCCCTGACTAACTGTGCTCCTCTGTTTATTTCATGCTGACTGGCATTCTGTCCAAAGATTTTGTAACACAGGTAAAAGTAGTAACTTGCTTTATTCATGAAGCTTACTGCCAAACCATTGGAAAGATTTCAAATCCAGAACTCTGGAAATACAGATTTAACAAAAACACTGCTATAGCTAGACTTGGTTAAATGTCACAGTTGAAAGATATAGTGTGCTTACTCTCTGCTTATTAAGTAAATATTTCCAGTATTTCCAAGTTAAGAAACCTTACAACTGAGGCGAACTGAATACCGCATGAGATGTATGAAGCTGAGGAGCAGAGCAGATACCTACCTGAAGGAAATAAAGTTATGGGGGAAAAAAAGTTAATGTTAACCCTTCAAATGCAAGTATCTTTAACTTTCCCAGTCTAGTTATAAGGAAGAATAGTAAGCATTACAAGTGATCGAAATTTTGAAGTAATTACAGAAAAATAAAACTCAATGTATTAACTCACCCTGGAGGAAAAAACAGAGTAATCTAATTCAAACTAGTCTATGGCTGTCCAGAGAGATTACCTCCTGGAAGTACAGTAATTATATTTGTAAAGTAAAATCATTTATGCCTGGGGTAGGGAAGCCCAAGGGATTTTATTTTTTATTATTATTTGAAATGTGTAAAAGCTTTATAGTGACATCCGTAGTGAGAAAAGAGCTCTGTGCACAAAAGGACACATTCTGTCTAACGGCGTTCATCAGAAGTGGTAAATAGGTAAGTGTAACTGGTACGACTGTATCACACAATGGTGTCACATACGAACAGACATACAGCTGCACTTTATAGGGCCCATACATTCTAAGCCAAGTAGCAGACTGTTCCGAAACTACTTAAATAAGCATTTTTTGCCAAATTTGTATTTAGACTAATTCTTACAATTCTAAAGAATGGATTCTTAACGGTTTCACTCGATGTTCCTCTATGTAGTTTTTTTGCTAGTACCTTGCAAATAAAATTACTTTAAAAAACCCAACCAAACGCTACATCCTTACAAGCTCAAACTTGCCTAAAGTCTCTTAGTTTAACAACTCCAGTTAATAGCAAGACCTAACAGTACCATTCTGACAGTCTCACTCTCATATAAAACTCTCAGGACAGTTGTGGTTTTTGGAGAAACAAGGTGTGTGGTCAAACAAGGCCTAACTTAGGTCTTGTCTACAAAGGAGAACTCTACCAGGAGTCAAAAGTTCATGGTTTGAACAGTTAAAAAAAGACAAAGTAAAACAATACCAGAAACTTGAAATCATCTATGAAGCAGTTATCTCAGAAATTTCTAATAACAATGTGCCTTGAGATCTTCCACTTTATGACGAGTCTACCTGCTGAACAGTCCACCCTTCTCTTTTCCATTTCCTATTCATTAGTATTGATGAAGTTCTTCCTTCTGAAGGCCCCCGCAGCTTTCCTGAACAGCATGGAATCTGATGTAAGACTGAGAACTGTGTGCTAAACTCTAAACTTGGTAAGAACTACACATTTCTTTCTGCTGCTGCTCAGTCAGTCTGTGCTGCTTGCAGAGCTATTTGCCAAGATTTGACACAGTTAAATGCACATGCTTCAATTCATAGCTAATAAATTCCGTTCAGAAGTAAACCTGCCTGCTTCCAGGTGACAGCACAAACAGTCCCAGCAGAGACTGCACCAATCTCCCCAACTAATAGAGCAAGATTTCTAACTGAATCAATTTTTGGCAACAGCGAATTTTTGGTTTGTTTTTTTTTGTTTGTGTTTTTTTGTTTGTTTGTTTGTTTTTACGAATTTAGCCACTTATTTGTTAAGAAGCACCAGCTTATTTATCATTGTACTCAGCTAAGCAAGCGGCATCCGCAGGACAGGAGCTGGCTTCTGTCACTCCCGCGGGGCGGTGGCCCCGACGGCCCCGAGCCCATCCCAGCGCCGCTGTCCCGGTGTGGCCACTGGAGAGCGCGCTTGAGCCACCTTTCCGAGCCGACCCGCTGTGATCGGGCTCCGCACCTGGAACTTGGAAATCATGGAACACAAAACCCTTTCCTGTCCCTTTTTAACAAAAGCCAAAACCCCTCATCCTCTCACCAGTGTACACACCCAGTTAATCGCCCATTCCAATAGCACGATTTCTAACAATGTCTGGATCCCTAAGATTTAGCCGTTGGGAGCCAGTGGTGTGTGTGTGTGTGTGTGTGACACAAGGACAGACAGATGGATTTTTTCCTATCAAATTATGTGTCAAACTTAAGAGACAATTCAACCTTTTGGTGCTGTCATATCCCTTTCTCTTTGTGTATTTATGGCCTGGCCTCAAAACTGCCCCAACTTTTCTCCCCTCCAGCAACGGGAACATGAAGCAGATGTGAGGGCTCTCAACCATCAGTCGGAGCAATTCAAGCACAGTCATTACTGCTCTGTGACCAGGTAATGTTACAGAAGTGCGGATCAGAACCCAGCAACACAAGGTACCAGTTTTTCCTGCTTCCCAAAGCACAATGACTCAAAGGCAGTGTGTCCATTTGATCCTTCTTGCCACAAGACACCTGTGAGATTATCACAGAGCTAATGATGGACAACTCTCACACAACAGGCTTACACCAAGGTTGAATTTTATCCATGCAGCAAGTGGGCAACTCCACATAAAGCTACGAAAGGATGAAACAAAAGTCACAGAGCTGAAACCAGTGTTTCACTTGATAAATAAGCCTCAGCTGACCACTGCTTTAAATACCACACAAAGCAATGTACACCCAGAGTTTGTCCTCAGGGAAGATCATGTAAGACAAATGCCAACTACATCAAGCAACAAACTCCTGGAAGTTGCTAAAATACTACAAAGATTACATCTGTAAAGAGGAGCTTCACTGGTCAGAAGTGACCTAATCAAGCACTGGTCATGCCATTTTGCTGTTCCGTACCAAATTTAGTGTAAGCAGCAGAGCCAGGCCAGTAGATCTGAGAAGAGGGACTGATGACCTGCCTGATTCGAATTCAGATGTCTGAATGTCCTACTGTCACACACTCCATGAACATTAAGTTTCACTTACCAACTTCTCCCTGCCTGCACGCTCTTTATCGAAGAATGCGTAAACTGAACTTTCAGTTGTTAATTAAAGCGCCTTCTAATGAGCTGAAGAATGCGTGAGAAGCTGTAAGCAGCAGTATGACTACAGCAAATATAATAACGTTCAAGCAATTGCTGTGCAGCAACCCTGTCCTTTGCTACAGCACCACAATTCACAATACAGTAAGCCAGAATAGCTTGGAAAGGAGAAATAAACTTTTCTCTCACTTCATTTGCTAGAATACAGTCTGTCTTCCCAGTCTGAGAACTTCTGCTGCATAAGCAATTTCATCATGCCAAAAAGACCTCTGTAAACTTCAACAGAGGATCAGGAAAGACATGGGGTAGAATTTTAATAAGATAAATAAAGGCTGACTTACCAATTGGCCCACTGACTTGTTAAAAAATATATCAACATCACATAAAAATCTGTTGATATGTTTTACATATAAAACCTCTGACATGATCCCTATAGTCAGATCTCTGAACAATCAATGAATGAACATGGAATCAAATATTTTTTACAAATTTATCATTGAATGGAATAACACAGTGAGAATGACTGATACATCTTTCTTTTATTCTCCTGCTGATTTACTTGAGGGCTCTCCTAGCTTGTGTTACTAGTCTGAAGAAAAAAACTTCACCCAATCTTCTTACCCTCAGTCCATATATCTTTTTACCCTCAATACTCTGTTTGGATATTTTAAAAGGTATCACTTAAACTTTTCAATAATGCATATTTGACCAGTGGGTGGAGATAATTAGAAAATTAAACCCAAACTATTTGAGTAGCCACTCTTACGACAGAAGCAATATTTGAATAACAGAGCTCTTTCAGGAAGAGGCTTAAATAAACTATCTTAAAAATTTAAACTTTTTCTTGCATTCTAATTTTCATTATTTCAACAGTATCTTTACAAAACATTTGCAATCAAAATGTAAGGCTTAAGCTTATTTGAAATCAACAGTTGTGTCTCCACCTACTGGAAAAGTGAATTTAACTGAAACAGTAATTTGATCCTTTGGGATTTGGGTAAGCAGAACCTGCAAGAGGAGCAATGTTTTTGTGTAAGATACAAAGAATCTGTGTGTGTCAGGTGTCACCATATTGTGCCCCTCTCCCCCAAAAACAAGTTTATAGAAACCACAGTCATTCTCTGCAGTAAGCATGGATTTCACTGAGTCCCTTCACTACTCTCAAATAGTTCATTGTCAGAATGCAAAACTAGTCAATACTGTCAAAAAACATGTATAGGTAATTTATTAAATAACGTTTGTTGCCAGCAAATCTGAAATGTCATCTGATTTCAGTATCTATCTAATTTCCACCATGGTTTCATGAGACCTGGACACTAGAATGAGTTCTTTAAATAACTGATGAGTAAAACCCACCGAATGGTTGCTAACATGAAACAATGTTAGTATGAAACACCTTCTTTTAAGACACAGACCTTGAAAATAACTAAAACACGATGATAAGAGTAGACAACAACCCATTTTTTACTTCTTATTATTTAACAAAGGTTGTGAAATGACTGCAACTTCTAAGACTCTAATTAACCCAAAATAGGAATGTAAATGTTTACATATGGAGGAACCCCTGTCCTAACCTCTCTTTTTTTTAGTCTCTATTATTCTTGTAAGAGTGGCATCAGCCATAACTACATAATTCAGGCTTGCTTTATTCTGAAAAAAAGCAATTTTAAGCCACAGGACAGCATATTACCATCACCATGCTTTGTTGTAGTACAGTTTTGCTGTAGTATAATCTGAGATCCAACTGCAGATGCTTATAATGACCATGGAATCATATGAGCCCTCTAACAGTATTTGTGATCTGTACACCTGTATTTCAACCTGTCTCCTGAATGTCACACTGAACTAAACTCAGTATCCTCCAGCACCCTCTATGAGCTTCTTCTCTTGTGGGGGACAGCAAAACCACTTTTCCCTCTTACAGACTTGCTCTCAACCCCGCATCATGTTCTATGTCGTATTTCCACACAAATAAGCCCAAGTGTCTGTACCCCTCCAGTTGCAGGATGCTTCTAAAAATTCAGGTTTTTACCACATGTGCAAGGCCAACCCTTTCAGGTTTTATCCATTTATAGTTTAAACACAGAACATGACGGGGCATTTTATTTTAACATAGGTGAGCTTTTCATCCTTTCAGATCTTGAGAGTACTATTCTTTCCACATCTGCATGGAGACTGTCACAATCCCAAGTGCATACCTGTCTCTTAAGCAAAAAGAAATTCCTCCCACTTCTTCAGCATGAGAAAAGACTCACTAATCAGTGTCCTGCACAGAGGATCAAAGGGCACTCACAAACCTGGAACAGTCACACACAGTGAGAACTTTAAATCACTCAGCAGAAAGTATGGGTTTAAAGCACGACACTGAACTTTTAGAAAATGGCATTCAAACTACAATTTCTACAAACAAATACATTTAGAATAACACAAGAATTCAGGGACTGAGTCACTGTACAAAGAGACTCATACTAAAGAGTCTTTCGCTTATCATTTTGGTATTATAAAGTTTTCACCGGATCACTGACCTCTGTTTCTACACATGGAAATCCCAAGCATATGGAGCTAACAGCAAGCTGGAGCTCGATGCTGACTGAAGATACCCAGTGTTTGAGGAAAATGCTCTGATGACATCTTTAACAATTTAAAATAAAGCCAAATAATTTGATCCGTTAGTTGGTTTTCCTGCTTTTACTATGGTTAAATATCAACTAAAAATGCCAAAACTAGTAAGTCATACTGCCAAAATTCCTGTTCCTTTCTACTTCCCTGAGGTTTACATACACACAAATTCAAAAAAAGGAAAATAAAGATAAGTTAAAATTTTATGCTCTAAATAAGAAATGTCCTAAAAGTCAGGGTTCTTGCAGATATTCATCTTATTAACCTTTGTTAAGACTCTTCCATATTATTCAGGCACATTTTCATTACTTCCTATTTTTATTTTATTTAAAAAAAAAGAAAGAAAAAAGAAACCATTATGATTTAATAGCTTCCACTATTTTTTTAAAGGAAAAAAAAAGGCACAAGGAGGTAGTTCAAAACGGTCCAACTGCATGTATGTTGCAACAGCTTTTCAATCATTTTAGAGACTTAGAGTATGCAGTTGGCCCCCTAATAGAGCAGCAGAACAGACACCATTCCACAGAGCTAGTACCGTATATTCGTCAATAATTTCCATATTAATTAGTTCTCAACAAGACAAGCTGAAAGAGCATTGATCCATAAGATCTAAAACAAATGCAAGCACCCTGAATTCAAGGAGGCTGAATATACATCCTTTTGGTTAGATGTCAACGATTCCATTAAGAAACAAACAAATAAGCAAAAAGCTCCAAAACCTAAACAACAAAATAAAAACCTAGCAATGCTACCATCGTTGTGACACCATACCTCAGTACTGCAGATTTTTCACAGCAACATAGATCTCAGGTAATCTACCTAGTGCAATTCTTTGAGAACAAATTAAAGACACGAGATCATCAATTCCAGCATTTCAAGGGAGGGAAGAGGAAACTAAAGATTTCTCTGAAAGGTCCTTTAAAAATCCCATTTAAATGAGCTCAAACTAGACTCCAATTGTCAGCACTTTATTTAAATGAGAATTTTCTCTATGTCCTTTTCAAGAAGAATTTTTTGGCAGATGTTGCATGGTCCAGCCACATGTCAAAGTGTTAAAAGCCAACCACCTCAGCAGAAATAGGAGGAAACATTATGATGTCAACCCAACCAGTTTAACAGACACTATTTGTTCAGAAGCAGCATGCTAAGATTTCAAAGCCTCCTCTAGTCCGACATCTATTTATAGCTGCCCAGTCCCTGTACAATTTCTCGCGGCCTCTCCTCCTCTCAAAGCCAAGTGGGAGAAGTCTAATGGATATAAACCTGGGCCTTGCATCTTGCAATCTTGCACTGCAAGATGGCCAGAAGATCTGCAACCCTCCCCCAGGAAAACCCATGTGCAGAGAGAACAGGTGTTAGAAGAGACTGGTTGAACCTAAGCAGGAGCCAAATACATGGGATAAACCTTCCCCCTCTGTTTTAGGAACACATGCATTTTTCCTCAGCCAGCAAGTTGACAGTAATAAACCACATCAGCATCAAAGCTTCAGCAAGGATACCACTCTGCTTCCTCCTCAACACCAAGCAACAGCCCAAGCCAGCTGCCTTCCAAGCCAAGACAGAAGCTATCCAAGCCAGCTTTGACCCCCGGACAGCAGCAATGTCATCCAAGCACCTTACAACCTACAATGCTACTGCTGTACATTGCACCTTCCTCAAAGAAACTCAGAGGCTGCTGGCTTTTTTTCCATGCAGTCTCTACCACCCAGCCATGCACGTTTTTTCAAAGCACTGATCCAGGTCGGCTCTCCTTCGTCTCCATCAGATGTAACATCGCGGGAAGGGTGCAGATATTTTCCTGAATACAGAGCACAACGCCACAGGCTGAACTCTGGTCCAAGCTCCGCACATCCATCCCTGGTGCCTCCTCTCCTACACCTACATCCACTTGCCTGTAGTACTCGTACAACGACCCAGGAGATGACAGCACTGCTGGAAACTCCTGCCCACCTGATCACAACCACATTTTCGCCCCTTTTCCCAGTCAGAGGCAGACGGAAGGGGAGGGTTGACTTCCTCGGGTAGAAAATAGGCAGGGAAAGGCCGGGGCAGAGATCAGGAGAGGAAGAATCACCCCAAAGGGAGAGGATAATCCCCGAGAGGCGAGGCTGCGGAGGAGCATAAACGCGGAGGGAGTGACAGGGACAGCGAACTGGGGGGATAATCCGGCAGAGAAGGGGGGAGATAATCCCCTCGGAGGGGGGAGGTGGAGGATCCCGGAGAGGGAGGGGCGGGAGACCTGATAATCTCCAGGAGGAGAGAAAATACCGGGAAAGAGGGTGGGGGAAAGAGGGTGGGCGGGAGGATAATCCGGAGCGGCAGATGAAGCGCGAGTCTCCCGAGGACGCATCCGAAGGCGGGAGGAGGGTTAATCCCCGCTCCAGGGGCAAAAATCCCTCTTCCCGGACTCCGGCGCTGCCATGTTCGCTCCCCTGCAGGCCCGCCCGGCCCCGCTACCTGCGGACGGCTCTTCCCGCCTCACGCCAACACGCACACGGGACGCCTCC
>WAAG01023363.1:4620-18140 GCA_013390105.1 Tichodroma muraria
GAGGCTGCTGAAACTGTGCCCATCTCCAAGAGGCCACAGAGGAGCAAGAGATGGGAGAAGAAAATGTGGGAGCTGAGATAAAGCTCTAAGCCTCTGGTTTGAGAAGACTTGTAATAAATAGGTTATTTTATGAGAAGAGCTAGCTTTTCTTTTCCTTCCTAATTACTGAATTTCAGGTCTTTTAATAAGAAAACCAGCTTAATTCCTTCTCCTTTCTTCTCCCTCGCCATTCTTCTTAACAGAAGCCAAATTTTTNAGTGTCCTAACTGTCAATTTCTGTGATAGGCACAGGGCATCCCAGGGAGGAGCACAGCATTTGTCCTTGCTGGCTGAAAACAGAACAGTACTGGGTTTTAAGTTTGTGTGTTAGTTTGTTCTGTGGAGAGAGGATTTACCTCCAGGTCTGAAGTGTTTGTGGTGTTTGCTTTTATTCCCTCCTGTTGTTCCCCAGCAAAAGCGTAGTTCTGTCCTTTCTTTGTGTTCCTGTTGTCTGAGCTCAAGCTGTCTCCAGTTGAAGAGCTTGAATTTTTTGCTTGGTCTTGCCCAGAAATAGGTGAAATACTGATACTTTTTTTCACGAGCCTGAAAAAAAATATCCATTTATTAAAAACAGTTTCCCAAGCCTCTTTTTCTTACCAAGTTTATCAGCTACAGCAACAAACCTCTGGTAATTGGGATGCTTATACCAAAATGTTTCTTCTGGAACTTTAAGCCTAGCTATATTTCCCTTTTGTTTAATGCCAAGTTCAAGATCTGTTGTTGCTTGTATGCAGTAATCCTTACTGTCAGACTGTGTTTAGAGATTAAATTCTGAGTAGATTTAGCTTGCATCTATGGGTGTGTGGTACACTGTGCATGTGATATTCTTCCATTTATGCTCCTGGGAAGCCTTGGCAGCAAGATGTCGTGAGATTTTTCAGATTTAATGTTAAAAAGTAATTATTTGTATTATTGTTAAATGGGCTGAAGGTGAGACCTGCCTTGTTGCCTTTCCTCTGCCTGGATTCTGTAATGAGTACCATAACTAAGCTGGTGGTAAGCCTGAAAGCTGTGTCAGGCTACCGGTGACATCCTGCCCCCCAGGGTTGTGTCCTGAGGGCTCTCTGTGGAGTATGGCAATGAAGGAGTTGTGTGGCTGCTCCTGCTCTCTGCGGGTGTTTGATTTTCATGTTAATATTTACAGCTTAATAGCTCCGCTGTGAAAATGCCTCTCTTCATTGACTGGAGGTCTGTGGTCCTTCTGGGCTTCTCTTTGGAGCCTTCCCTCTTTGCCAGCTCCAGAGGTGTCTTGTCTCATCAATGCCCCTTTAGAGGAGGCAAAACAGCTGCATTAAAAAACAGGTGAAAGAAGATTGCTAAAAGCAGAGAGAATGAGGCTGTCAAATGATGGAAATTGCTTACAAATGTTTTCTGATTTCTTTCTTATCCCTTCTGCCATCCTTTCTCCTTTGTCCTCCTTGTGGTTTATTTTTATCTTAGGATAAACATCGTATTTATTTTCTGTTTGCTATGTGGCAAATTTCAATCTTTTGAATAGCAAAGTACATATAAAAGGATACTAGTATTCCTTTCTCTGGAATAACTGATGCCTTTCAGGGCAAACTAGAGGTTGTGTGACAGTGGTATTGTAAAGGCAGGCCAAAGGAATCTGTGTTAATCTATTTTCTTTTTCTTGTTATCAATGTTTTGTTTTATATTTTATTTTCCTTTCTAAATAGTAATCAATATTTCTTTGTAAAAATAGCTTAATAACCTTCTTTTTGCCACCTGTAAAATACATTGTTGCTTCATGTTTGTCCAGCTATCACTAATAAGGGAGAATGACATAAAGTTATCCTTTGTAATACTATTTTTGAACTGTGGAACTGGGAACTTTTTCCAGGTATTCATTAACTGAGGTTTCTAGCTCACTGGAAGATAAGTGAACATTGTCCCCATTTTAAAAGTGAGACCTTAATGCTTAAGGTTAGTATTTTCTATAATAGCTTTTGTCTCTTCACTTTTTGGTTATCCGGGTATAGCGTATTTCTTCAGATTGCTGATTACCCATAAGTTGAGCTTGAAGTTTTGAATAATGAGTTCCTGAGCATCTCCAGACAGAGCCGTGAGCCAGCAGGCACTTCTGAAAGTGGGATTTGTCTGTGTCATTAACCGTGTACAGTGACCTGTGAAGTCCTAGCGGTCTTTTTGGCTGTAATCATTAAACCAGTCTCTCCTACTGGATAAAATGGGAAGAGAGCCTGCAAGCACAATGAGAGAACCTTGACTGAAAATACAAATATCTTCAGAAAATGCTCTGGGAGTAATAGTAATAAAGAAAAAGTACAGTGGCAAAATAAATTGCTGCTGATACAATTTTTCTTCCTCTCTCAAGTTTGCCTCTAGTATGGCAGTTTTTCTCTCTTCGATAAATAAATGCAAAGATGGGAATTGCTGCCAAAAACTGTCACATTTCTGGAACTTTCAGCCCCTGATTATTCACATTAAGCCTCTCTCCCCCCCCCAGCAGTACAGTATTCTGAATATGTACACCCACCATTCTGTCAGATCTGTGCAGTCTGTGTCTGGTTCATCTTCTGTGTCTTTGATGTGCTCCATAACGTAGGCAAAGAGAGGTCTGATAGTCTCTCTAAAAACCTGACAGTTTGTGTGACAATCTGTCCACGAATCCACAGGCTCCTTGTCAACCAAATGAGCCTTTGAATATCAGAGGTTTCAGAACAGTGCTTGCAGCATTGCATATGCACCAAGGGGAGAGTACAACAGGCTTCCTTGTAACCTGAGAGATGTCTTCGTTTTCCTTAATCATTCCAGGGACATCTCATCATTGCTTGTTGGCTGGTTCTCAGCCCCGCACATGTCGGGGTTATTTAGCAAAGCTTGATTTACTGGAAACTGCACATGGAGAATAATTTGTAGTTGGGGGTAGAGGAAAAACCCTGGGAGGGTGTGGAACTTCCAGGCTTTGGCTTACTTCTGTTTTTCAGTGTTTTTTTGTTTGTTTCTTATAGTGATTCTCTTCCCTGCAGTTCCTTTACCCATGCAACTGTATGGATGTGATGCATTTGCTTCAGTATTCTCCAGTTCTCTTGTGCATCCTGTTGCCTTGGGTTCCTCTGTTCTGCCTTCCTCTGGGAACCCAGTGTATTGCATTCCTTAGCTACCTGTTGTATAAAAGGATGGGGTCATGAATTTAACTTAGCTTTTTTTTTCAATTGGGACAGGAACTGTTAACTGGGCCAGCTGCTGCAGTTTATAAATGGGACTTAGGGATATTCTTAGCAGAGAAAGATGTAAGTTTTAGCTGCAGCATGGCTGTCCGAGGTGGTGGGAGTTTTGTTGGAGGCTCTGTCAAATACCAGCTTTGGCATGACGGCATTAAACCTTAGTTAAAATGTTCCTTCCTTCCCAAAATAAGCTTCTGTGACGGGTCTGACAGGGGAATGTGCTTTGTATCTTTTTTATTGTATGACAAGTATTTGATGGCTGCCAATTTTGTTGATGAGGTTTTTTTCCGTCTTTATTCCCCCTTGAAAGTTCTGGTCAGCCTTTGAGTGAAGCTTCCACCTGCATTTCTTAGCAATCTTGATATTCTGGCAATTTCCTTCTTTTTTCTCCATTTCCCTTGGCATCGATTCTCTGCATACCTGTCACTCTCTCATGGACAATGCCCAGTTGTTTGAGGCAGCATCCTGTGATCTCGGAGTTCATCCTGATTGTGTGGTGGACCTGCTGGTAGGACCCAAGTACCCCTGCAGGATTTGTGCAGCTGCCCAGCAGAGGTGCTGGGATTTGCCAGGCGGTGCTGTACCCTTGATGCCATGGGTACCACGTTATCTGCACAGGACTTCTCTGAAGCAGATGCTGGAAACTCTTGATGTTTAATCAATGCCTGGGAAGCCTGTTTACCTGCACTTGTCAGGTGTAATTGATTCAGGCATTTACTGTGAATTCCTCACCTTAGCTAAACTTGCAGCTGGGAGGAGAGCAGGGTGATACTCCCCTACAGCAGTACTGGCATTAATCTGGGCCTTTCACGATGCTGTTGCTGTCCTTTTCAGAAAGCCTGAGTTACCTGCTGGAATTTTTTGGCCTTTCTCTTTGAAGCTGCTTTTACTTTCCAAAGTTTGCTTAAAGAATTGGCAGTGCTTTGTTTGTAGTCTTTCAGAGGGGTGTGCTTTAAAGCAACCTCATATAAACACAGCGTTTCTTTCTCTTTTCTCCTTCTTCCCCTTTTAATTGCTTCTGTAGTAATAATTTCTTTTTTGTTGGTTGCCTTTCTGACTTGAAGATAACATGAGGCTTTTCTGCATGTTTCCAGTGAGGCACTTGAAGCTTTTGGAAGTCCCTAATACTATTTTGCTGTGGGGTACCTGTTTTTAATTAGACTCTTCCCAGGGTACCTTCATAGACAGTCTGACTCACACCATGTGCTTTAGGGTCTGTAGCTTAACCTTTTTGTACCTAGTTTGTTATCCACAGGGTAAACCCAGCCGTGTTCCTTCTCCCCAGCTCTGCCTCCCTCAAGCTTTGTGGAGATAGGTGTTCTGTGGGATTTTATCTTTCTTTGAGAAGCTTTATAAATATGCTACAGAATTAATATTTTGCTTTCAACTGAGGATAATATTGCAGACATGAGAAGATCTGTTCAAAGAGGAATGTACTTCTGCTCCTGACTAGTTTAACTTGCCTGTGTTCTTACTGAGGACACTACTCTCTTTATGCTTTCTCTGAATCTTAATCCAAAATTTATGATCTCACAGCTTATTGCTGAAGGAAAGAATAGAATGGAACAAATTCAATGCTTTCATTTCATTATTGGTCTCAGCGGGAGGAGTGGATGAACCCACACATGAACAGCAAACAACAGAGCTGTGTTTAGAAGTTGGCTTTGGCTGAAAAAAACTTTTTTTTCCATATCAGCAAGCTGTTTGTAGTTCCTTGCATCTTTTCTCTGTTACCTTTTAAGC
The DNA here is from genome assembly GCA_013390105.1 of Tichodroma muraria. Lineage (NCBI taxonomy): Eukaryota > Metazoa > Chordata > Aves > Passeriformes > Sittidae > Tichodroma > Tichodroma muraria. The sequence continues at coordinate 9,591 of WAAG01023363.1, forward strand.
AAAAAAGCATATGAATTTTCAAAAAAGCAGTTTTAACCCTTAACTTCTGTGCTCTAGTGACACGCTCTATAGGCATGTTTCTCTTCCTTGTTAATTGGCTTTTATTTTAATGTGCACTTGATGGGAAAGAGGAAATGTGAATGAGCTAACTGCTTGCTGATACCAGCAAATGGGCTGAGCAGAAACACCAGAGCTCAGGAGGTGAAGAGATTGTTTCTTGCAGCATATTCTGAAATTCCCAAACTCCCTGTTTTGGACCAAAGCTGATAGCAGTGATTGATTGTGTGGATTGATTTTAACACATCCATAGGGTAATCCAGTGAACAGATTGGTTTGGCTCGTCTGCCTCTGTACCTGTGGGAGGGATGCAGGTACATGGGGTAATTTTTCAAATTTGGTAGGAACCGTTTGTGTGAGACTTCACTGAGTGGTGAGAATGAGCAGCCTGATCTACAGTGCGTGTGAACCAGTGACCCGCTGAGGTGTGGGTGTACCTTTGCTTCCCTGAGGCACTGCTGGGAGCAAAGGTGGCTCCCGAAGCTGGCACTGACCCATGTTTCTCTGCGGCTTCCCGGAGTTCCTCATGGCAGCAGCTGTGTCCAGGGCACGTGTGTGTTGCCTGTCCCCAAGAGTGTGTGAGCAGGCCACAGTTGTGCCGCTTCTCAGGATGGTGTGAGGTCTCATTTCTGGCTTCAGAAGCAGTTGGAAGCAGGAATTTGGATGTCTTCCAGCTGACATTTGATATCTAGGAGGTGATCTTTGCTTTCCTTACCTGTTTCTCTCAGAAATTTGCGCCCTTGTGGGGCACACCGTGTATTGCCCCGCTCACATCGCTGCCTCCTGTGCTCTTTTGGGTTTGAGAGGGGCTTGCAAAGGGCGTTTTACTGCGAGCTGGTGAGCTTGGATGTCAGGAGAAGGGATCGAAGCAACCCGTCTGTCAGGTGTGAGGCAGATTGTACCATCTAATCTCACAGCTGTCGTCTGCAGCATTTGTCAAGGCCTCCACTGCCCTGCTCCGTTTCATCAGAGCTATCACTGGCATTCATCTAGGCTGGCAGCATTTCAACAGCTGTTAATCCTCCATGTATCTCTAAACACTGTGACCACTGACAAGCTTCTATACTCTGAGGTGTCAAAATATCTCAAGATATCTGTGGTGATGGTGGTTGTGTTTGTTGGTTTTAAATCAAGACACCTTCCAATCTATTGACCCGAACTGAACCTGATGGAGAAATCTTTGTCCCCATGTCAGGTTTTTAATGCTGCTGCTTGATGTTCACAAATAATTTCATCTGAAATCTGTTTAATTTTGATTTGCTCATGCTTGTTTTGCTCAGTTTTCTGTTTTACATGTTACTGCAAGTAGCACATGTTTCACTGAAGTTGTAAGGAATGTGGTTTAATGTCATTGTGAGAATGAGCTGGCAGGGTTTTCTCTTTATGTTTCAATTACTTTCCCTCCTGAAATAACCCTGAGAACTCAGTCTTCTGCTCTTATGTTTTCTTACTTTCTTTGCTTTCTGGCCTGGGCAGTGTAGTGAGGTGTAGTAGTGAGTGTTGGAGTTTCTCTGCATGTTTGCAGCCAAGGAGGAATGCTGAATTAAAATTACTCTAAATTTAGCTCTAAGTTTTAAAATTGATTCCCTTTGGAAGGGAATTTTTAGTACAAGGGTGTTTTCGAAGAGTGGAGAGCAAGGGTATAGCAGCAAATCTGTTGTAGAAAAACAGCAGGGTAAAGGAAAGTGGTTCTGTTGCACTTTAGGCTCTGGTTATGTATTTTTACAACTTCTTGGTGTTTTTATTGTTTGCTACGAACCATCATTTAATAGCAGGGAAAAATCTTTCAAACTAACATTTCTTTGCTTAGTTTGTTTGTCCTCTCTGGAGAGCTCTCTCCCCATATGACAAAGCTTTAATGTTCTGAAGTTGACTCCCCTAAGGCTCAGCTTTACTGAGAGAAGTGAAACATTTTAGGTGGTTCATTCATTCTTTCTGTGCCTTTTGTTATTTGAGCCCTTACGGTGTCCTTTGGTTATGTTTTTAAACTTATTTCTGCAACTAAGACTGCCAGAAGCTTTATTTAATAATAGTTGAGGTCTCATGTTCAACTTTTTCTTTGTGAGCTGCCATTTTATCTCAAGCATCAAATATTGTGAAAGTAAATTAAAAGCAGTGTTCATGTCTTGTAATTTCGTGTGGAATGTTCTCTCTTTTACCGTACCACTGAATATCATTTTATGAAGATAAAGGACTTCACTAAGACTACAGGCAGCTCAGACTTTGTTTCAAGTGCAAATACCACACCTTGATCCTGCTGAATAGCCCTTGTGTGGAGGTGACCCTGCTGAAGTTGGGGGAAGTGCTCAGGTGGTTCCTGGCTTAGCACCTCGTTTGCAGCTATATTAAAAAGCCCTCGAAAGTTCTAGGCCACTGGAATGTTCTCTCCTGCCATGGAATGGTGGGTAAACTGCTGAAAATGAAGCAGATCTTGTGTCTGAAGTAGTATAGATGAGAACACTTGGAAAATTATTCTGTATTAGTAGAAACCCCAGATCCCAGAACCTGCTGTGTCTGTGCCCATGCTGAACGGCCCTTCTCTTGCCCATTTAGCCCATAAGTTGCTCATTTATTGTTTAGGACAAAAGGGAATGTGACTTTGCCGAAGTTGAAAGGGTCGGAAAATGTATTTTTGGTTGGAAAGGGTCTAGGAAAATGTATTTTAAAAGTCTGCTTGTTGAACAGACTCAGATTTAAATGGTAGCCCCCTGTTTTTATTACTTGGGAAAGCATTTAAAGGTACTGATTCATAGCATTAGAAATACTGTTTTATTGGGTTTTAGAGTTTTTGAAAGGGAGAGGTCTGAACCAAAAGCAAGAGGCCCAGTTGGATCACAGGGAAAGATGTTTCCTTTTCATTTTTAAAACTCAACAGCTTTATCTGCAGGTTGAAGGTGTTCTGTGCCCCTCCTCAATATTTGCATGATGCCTGGTGGTTGCTTTGAGACCAAGTCTTTCCTCCTTCCCCTCACTGAGATTCTTGCCTCTGTTCAGGCTCCCACTTGCCTGCTTTTAGCAGCTTCAGAATTCAGAACTAAAGCCTGGGTTCCTTTCACAGCTATTTTTGCCCGTGTCCGTAGTTGATGTTGTTGAAGATGAGCCTGACCTAAATGCTGGGCAGTTGAACTCTCTCTAATAAATTAGGAAAGGTTGTGCCACAACCACTTTAATTGACAGTACATCCAGCAAATGATTCTGTTGGCTATCGTTACTTTATTTAGGTGGGTGAAACGTGACCTCATGCTGGGTCTCACGTACAACATATTTGTTCTGTTTTCCTCTCTTGCTGCTGTTTCACTGCAGACTGCTGCAGGCTAATAGTTAGTATCTGACGAGACTACTTCCTATTGCCTGGAAAATGTTAAAATTTGCTACCTTGCTTTCTCTTTTCCCCAGTTTCTCTCATTCTGATCTCTCAGATCCAGTCCCTTTGAGAAATCAGTATGAAGTATGGAAATTACTTGGGTAGTAATTGGAGAAACGGTGAGACCTTTGAAACCCAATGGAGATAACGCTTACATCTACTTATTCACATTATTTAATTTTTAATGGCAAATTTAATTAATGAAGCACAGGTCTTGTGGTTTCATGTGTGAATAAGTAACAGCAGGGAGCTGTAAGTCATGAGGTCTGTTTACAGGCCAGAGAAAAAGGTACCATTAAAAGCTGAACTTTTCAATATAGGAAGGAGAAAAATGGATTTAATAGCATCGAAGTTTGACCACTCTGTAACGAGTAAGTAAACAAAAACATTAATGATAATTTGCCGGTAAAATGCATTTTAAAGTGGTTAGTCCTCCATGATTTCTCAGTTTAAATCTGTCTCCTAAGTCAAAGTTTGAAAAAGCAAAATCTGTTCTGTGTTTCTTTTGGTATGTAACATAAATTCAGGCACCAGAGATAAAACGCTTAAATATAGCACCTTGAAGCCCAGGTTCTGAAAACCTTTCTAAACCTTCCAATTAGCTGAGCTTCACACAACTTCAGAGATACAGGCAGCTGTTATCCCTCACTTGCAGATGGAAAATGGTGACTTGCCCAAGATTGCACAAGTGGCAGAACCACTAACGGAACTTGAGTTATATCTGTCCTTTCCTTTTTCCAACCACTGAACAGTATGTGTTGGCTCATCGTGCTCAGGACCACAACTGCATTTATGGGAAAATAAATGAAGAAGGGCAAGAATAGTATTCTATATAAAATGACCAAATTCGGGAGGAGAGGCGATAGCAGCTCGAACTGGCCCTAAATGAATAGCTGTCCTCGCTTTCAATACCATTTTGTCACTTTCTTTGATTGATTCTTGCATGTTTTCTGCTTGTGCCTTTTCAGAGTGAGAGCCTTGCAGATGAGCTCTGGGCGAGGCAGCTGCCGGCGGAGTCCAGCGGCTTTGCCTAAAGCGACTTTATCAGCAGTTTAGTGATACCAGGCCTTGTAGTGCTGGGGAAGTGCAGCCATCCCCTCCTGCTGGTTGTGCCTGGGAGGCTCCTCAGTGCAGCCCAGAGGAGGAATTCATACTCCACATTTAGCGACTGAGCAGTTGTGAGCTAAAACTCTTTCTGTGCAAGTTCAGGAGAATTTAATGCAAACCTCTTAAGCCCTGCAGCAAGACACTCAAGACTCTGTTTGGCAACACCTTAACTGAGACCTGATGCGCCTCCCTATGTTGTTAGAAGGGAAATGGGCTGCATAATTTTCTTTTAAAGAATAAGTAACATAAGTAGAAGCACTGAAATGTAAAATGGATTTTCCAGTGCTAGCAGCCAATTTTGATACTTGCATGTCAGTAACTTACAAGATCCTTCACAGCAATTAATGAAAATAGAGAACAAAACATGACCGAACTCAAAACAACTCTGTGCTGGAAACATCTTGTTTTTGTGGTTACCTGGAATAACCAAAACTCATGGTTGGTTGGTAGCAACCTTTTCCCCCTCTTTCCCTTCACAAAGGTGAACCTTGGAATGAAGGATGTGTTGTGGCCTTGATGCATTTTGCTGGAAATAAAATCTACTCTTAAGTATTTCTGGTGTTCTTTGAACTGAATATTCTGTTTGTTGTTGGAAATTGTTATTAATTATAGAAGATGACTTTGTGACAAGATAAGATCTGAGACGCCTTTAATTTTTAGAGCTGAGCATTCTATTTTTTGTTTCAGAATGCAGAGATCTACAAGCTGACATCCGAGCAGTATCAGGAGGCAGCCACCAAGGCAGAGGAACGGATAAAGTGAGGAGCTGTTTTTGTTCTTTTCAGCAGTTCCAGTTGCATTTTGTAACATTTTGTGTGTATCTTCTGGTTGTTCCTGTAAACAGAGTGTGAAGTTACCTTGTCAGGTACTGAGGGGGCTGAGGAGGTGCAAGCTGGCATCCTCTTTTTCTGTGCCAGCCTTAACAGAGTTTAGTATAAAGTTGATATGTCTTGCAAGGAAGGATGAGTGAGAAGAGAGGGACTTTAAAAATTAATATTAAATAGGAATATTTACTAGGGTTTTCAAAACAGCAATGGAACAAGTTTAATCTGTTCCAACTTTGACCTATTGTATTTAACCTACACACTGCAGCACAGGGCTGGTGCATGAGGGTAGGAAGAATGGCACCACTTCTAAAGTTTTCATTGTCCAGGGGAAAAAAATAGGTAAACAGTCTAAATCTCATCCCTGTTAGTTTCAAATTAGAGTTGTAATTTTCAGGAATGCTTTTTTAGAATGGGTGCAATGATTTTTCTGGTCTTTTTTATTGGCCTTAGCACAATAAATGGACCTTTAATGTTGCCTTTTTACCGTGAGCATGTATAGAGTTTAAATTATATTTGTATTTGCCAGTAGCGTTATATAACTTATTGTTCCACGTGCACTAACAGCTGCCCAAGAAAAAATATTTTCTATAATTCTTTAATATTAATGAGGCTAAAGCAATTACGCTGTCAAGAGCAGCACTCGGATCTCAGTTGGGTAAACAGTTGGCCAACATGCAATAAACTGGAGTAGCAGCATATGTAGTCCGGTTGGGTCCAATCCAGACTCTACAATACTTAATTGCATAAATAGATAATATAGTAGTGATGAATATGTTAGTGGGTTATGCAGTATATTGTGCTGTCTTTATTTAAAATCATGTTTGACTGCCAAAACGTCATATAACCTGTTGTAATTTCACATTTTTGTTTGGACAGTCAAGCAATAAGTTGCTAAAGAAGCCAAAACAAGGCAGCTAACACATTGCTTGCATTTCCATCCTGTTTTCCATAGAAGAATTCTAAATTGTCTTTTAAAATAAAATTTAAAAAATTCATAGGACATAACATTCTTATAGTCTTTGATCAATGGAATCTTTTCTTGAATTTGCTTCTGCAAATATGTGATCAATTGTCATGAACTTGTATAGTGGTGATTTATCCTTGTGACTTGGTAAAGGAAGCAACTGGAACCTGGGATTATGTTCTTCACTTACTATTACAGACTGTAATTGCCTTGTTTTTATAGGTAGTCTGAAGGTTGGTTCCTGATGTTTCCATTTCCTTTGGTCTGTTCTGTTTCTTGTGGAAATGAAGACTGGTAATGTAGGAAACACAGGAATGCAACCGTTTCTTGAAAAGGTTAGTGGCAGAGACCAACACAAATGCTAATGAATTCTTTCTTAAAAGATTCAAAGAATGTGCTTGTGGTCTCTTACGGTTTCTTCCCCTTTTCTTTGAGCCTTTATCATCTAACAGTCCCTGGCTTGTGGCCTTGATGTGCTCTTCTATTTGATGGCAATATGAACTTGAGCCATTATAAAGGGACAGATTCCTTGGGCTATCTTCTTTGCAGCAAAAAGAGACATCTGCTCTAATGTGAGTTTTGTGTGAAAAAATAATGTGTCTGGGGGTGTCTTGGAAAGGGACAAGATGAGTGGCACGAGTGAAACTGAGGGTGAAGTTGAATATCATGCATTCTAATTCTTTATAGTAGAAATTGCCAGCAGTAGCCAGGAGTGCACTGAGCTGAGCACTGGCGTTCATGATCTGGGACTGATAATGCCCTTTGATAATTGTGCATGCAGGAAGAATCATTGCTTTCCCCCATCAGCCAGCAACGTGTCACTTCCATCAGCATGCAGTGACCCTTTTCAGATTGTTGCTTTGTGTACAACACACTTTACAAACACTCCTAAAGCATTCTAGGGCCTCGCACCTGGGTCACTGATACCGCTGGCACAGGGTCAGGGGTAGGTTCCTTCCTACACTGGCGTCCATGCTCCATTGGTAGGACTTGAAGTCTGTGTGTTGTGAGGTTCTCTTGTTAGGCATCCTATATTCAAATCTTTCTACTGCTTGTTTATGGTAATAACCTACAAGATTCTGTGACTTCAGTGGAAGGAATAGTTTGCTCATCCTGTTTTGCACTTTCATGTTAGACATGCAAGCACAGTAGGTGCTAAGATAGGTTAGAGTGATTTATGCAGATCTAGTTCTTTGGTTCAAGGGGATAAACTGACACTCCTGCAAAATTATGTGAAATGGAATATTAGCCAAAGTATGAATGAAGTACAGGTCTGCCTGTTTCCAGTGCTGGACTATGATATCTCCTTAAGGAAAGGAGACCAGGAGTGGCACTTTCTCCACCTGCAGAGAGTCCATATCCTTCACCACAGTGTCTCTTCCCAAGCTTCTTTTATCCCTTTTACACTGTGAAGACCTGCCCCTGGCACTTGTGCCGTGTGAGACCAATCTACCCTGTATTTTTTCTCCTCTGCCACTGTGTATCAGCAGAGCTGATGAAGGAAAAGGGAAATGGGGCTGGGGCTCTTTCCACAGTGAGTACCCTGTTTTTCGGAGTCCATGTCAAAGCAAAGAGAAGAAGCGTCTGAAACAAAACCTCAGTGTTTTCTTGGCGTGTAATGATTTTTGTAATTCTTTTATCAACACTTACAGCTCTGCACAAGTGGTCAAGCATTCCACAAACTGTTTCCACTCCTTAGTGATTGTCAAGCATTGCAGGATTAAGGAATATTGTACATTTTTCCATCAGTGACCCTTCACAGCATGCCTGCGAGGCAGGCAAGTAAACCTTCCCATCTCCCTTTGTATAAAGCCAGAAGTGAAGTACTTAGTGATGAGCTTCATATTAAATCACTGACACAGTCATTAGCTCTTGGTTTCCACTTCAATGTTTGATGCCTGCATGGTCTGACTTGTGCAATGGATTTTGTTCCTCATCTCTTCACTGAAGCCAGCCTGCTCTCATCTCCACATACCTCCTATCAGAGTGTCTCCTTCTTTGTTCTGGGTTCTGTCCAACCTGTTTTATTTCCTCCCAGGAAAAAGATCCTAGCAACAAGATGCCACAGAGCGCAGCTTTCAGCACCTTAAGCAGCTTGCCCTTGTTGCTTGCATGCTGTGGTGAGTTGGACAGTTGCCATGGACATATTGTCTCAACTATGTTGTTATAATTGGTGTATTATTATTTTTCTCTTTTGTTAACCAACAGAATTAAAGTCAGGGGACCTAGAA
>WAAG01023369.1:318-10414 GCA_013390105.1 Tichodroma muraria
TCCAAAATTTTAAATATAGCTTACTTTTAATGACCTGTAACTCAGGTGTGGTTTGGTCACTATCCATCAAAATCCACAGAATTCTCCTTTTCCCTTGGAGGAAATCCGTATGTATCAGGGCAAGTTAATTTTTTTTCCAAATGAAAGTTATAAGGCAAAAATATAGCCTTGCACTGGAAGCTGATGACGACTGTAATTATGGAAAGTTCATTATTTCTTAATAATAAGTTCATAAAGCTGCTTACGTCTTTAGGGCAAAACTGACTAAAAGTTAGTAACTAATAATTACACTAAATGGAAAAAATAAACACAATATATTATTTTTTCTCTGGTATTGTCTCTCTGGGTGGAGCACTAAAAATTAACATTATTTGACTCAACATATAAACTAGCACTTCCCATTGGGAAAGTCAGATGTGTGTTGGCAGTCTTTTTAGATTAGAATTGAACAAATCTTTCTTTCTGTGTTAGTTGCACTGACACTCTACCTCTCAAATTTTTGATCAGCAGGACTGAGTTGGAAGTCAGTGCGAAAAGAATGTTTTGCTGCACATTGCCTATGAAGGTCAAATAACTTTTCAAGTACCTTGAGACCAGAAGAAGAGTCTTTAAATCACATCTGAGGTTCAGACATTGGAGTACTATATCTAAAAGCACAACCGTATAATATCTCCCATGATCAATCAACAAAAATATAATCTTCAGTTATAAGATGTGGCCCAAATCTATTACACAGGAAACAGATGAAAAGTAAGCATATGGAGGATCTTTCTAAGACCTGATAAATTATATGTTTACAGAAAAATCTAGGTCTTTAATACAAGTTTTATTCTTCTGCCTTGTGCATTGTTGCAATGGAGTCTTTGTAATGTCATGACTAGAGGAAAGGAGCTACTTTTGTACGATCTCTTAGATGGGCTGCCCTAGATGTCAAAAGTATTTTCCATTGTTACCTTTATTCCAGATAATACTCGGGCCAAAGTGCATGAGTATAATGAGCTTGTGTTGAGGTCTGGAGAAGTGTAAGTTGATAAGACTCACAGAAATGCTGGCTGGAAGGGACCTCTAGTTGGTCGATCCATCCAGCTCAACAATCGTATCACTAGATCAGATCAGTTGTAGCTCTGTTCAGCTGGGTGTTGAAAAGAGCTTAAGGATTGAAATTCCAGCAGTGTTTCTGACTGTCAATTTTTCTAGTCCAGGTGAGACCCAAGAGGCAATCCTTCCTCCAAAGCCAGCATGCAGGGCCCCAGGATGCACTCACTGCATCCACTGCCCAGCACCTATGGAAAATATTCAGTTTGACAGGGTGACAGTTTCAGAGGGAACAGGCAAATTTCCTCTTAATAATGAGAAACAGGGAGAGAGAGGAAGAGAAAGAGCTTTACTCGCTCTTAGTCTCCCGCTATTTTCCACAATGAAATTTTTTTACGCCACACAGAAACTCTGATCAGTTGCTCAGATCAGTTTCTCATACTTTTTTGATCAGTTTCTCATACTATGTAATATTTTCACTTCCCCGTATCAAGCAGTTGTGTTGTTTTAAATGATCAAAAATGAAGGTGTCCATGATGTAAAGGTGAGCTTACAGAAACTGCTTACTGCTTTAGTGCAAGAAAGTCTGTCTCTTGTTTTTACTATGCAATTGGTAGAAGCACTACATGTTCTTGGCAGGAAAAATAGCTAGAAACCTCAGGAATGCATGATTTCTAATTTCAACAGAGTGGTAGTTGATTATAAGTATTAACATAGCTTAACTTTATCCACTATCCAAACTTAACATTATCCTTTGTTTAATACACTGAAAAAGAGCACTCTCCTTTGTATAACTCTATTGTTTTCATTCTCCAAGGCCGAAGTCGGTGTTGACATAAGCAGGCTCAAGTCCACAAAAATGAATGAAGTTAAAACCTCATTTTGCCAGCAGTGGAAGTTAGCCTCTGGAGCAATGGTAATTAGGGTTTGTTTGTATCAATTAATCAACACAAGGCTAACTTTCAATTGGCACGTGGAAAAAAAAGTACGATACAATTAAGCAAAACACATTACAAAGTCCCTCAATTTACCATGAAGTGGGATTTTTTTATAATCACATGGTACTGGTGCAGGAAGAACTAACCAAAGTAGCTCAGAACAAGCAAATCCCTGATCCACAGCAGTGTTGTAAGCAGGGCTTGGCTCAAGGACTGCCAGACCTCCAAGCTGCTGTGTTCTCACAGCTGGGCCGGTGTCCCATGTGGCACCACATCATTCCCTGTGGACATGCCAGCTCTTTTAGTGCAAGCTAACATGTCACAAGAAGAGAGCTCTGTTGTGAGGTGAAGATATAGCCAAAATGTTAGGTGCACTAGAGGAATCAAATTTCACTCACTAAAGTTAGAGTAGCTTCCCTAAAGAATGAAAATAGTACTCCGGAATTCAGAAGCTGTCCACAAAACAGTTGAGAGCAACATGAAAACACTATCAGAGATACTGGAGAAACTATACATAGCAAAAATAAAGCACATTCATGCACCAAAAATTTCACTGTGTAATCTGTCTCTCACTCTAGCTGTTAGGTGAAGTGAAATCATTGCAGTTTTGGCTAGGTGCAGTGGTCAAGACACATGAGACTGAGAGATGGAATTCTGGATTTGGAAGGAAAAGTCAGAAGCAAAGCAGACCTTTAGGCCATGGGACAGTGTTGAAACAACTGACTTCCCTTGCCTGTTCTTAAGAAAGAATGAAAGAACACTTGGGCTTCAGAGAACATTGTATAGAAATGTTCTCTGAATTCCTTGAGCAATTCAATCTTATACTTCTGATAAAGTAGTTTTGCTACTTGTATACTAAGTGCTAATCAGAGTGCTCTGCAGTTGGATGTGTGGCTGTGATGTGATGGATGAAGTATTCGAATGTAGATATGATCTAAATTCCAGCCTCCCCTTTAAAGAGAACAATCTGCATAATAAATAAGGCAGGAATATTATTGGTTAAGTTTATGTAGCAAGCAAGCTGAGGAAAGCAGTCTCCTAACTCTAGGCACCTAAATTAGTACAAAAACCTCTCTCTCTACTATTTTTTCCCAGCCTTGCAATTTGAAGATCTCCAAAATTACTGAAAGGCCAGTTCAAATTCAAATGACTACAGCAGAACACTCCATAAATGACTAGCAAAGGAAAAGAGCCAGGGATTACACTGCTTTTGTTACCAAGTCAACTATGGAAACCCATGAGAAGAAAGAGAATTTCATATTTTCCAGCGGTGGGGGGGGTGTGTGAAAGACCTGACTGAGAAATAGAATTTTTATGCAGACTAAATTAGGTTTCTTGAAATGATATGTGAGATTGAGCTACTGGTATTCTGTTAGAGAAGGAGCTCTTTATGAGCTACCAGTAAAACTGCTGAAGGAACTGCTTTAACATCTGAGACAATATATTTCTAAAGAGGAAGTAGGACATTGTCATCAGTTCTAATCAGCAACCAGTAAAATTCAGTCTTCTCAAAAGAGTGTAATGCAGCCAGTTTGTCCAGCAAACAGACAGACATTACTGCGTTAAGAAAGAGCAGGGACATTAGACAAGCACACAGAGCAAGTAGCTAAGATCCTAAGTGAAAGTCACCAACCAAAAGAATGATGGAGAAAGAGAGTTCATCATTTAGCAATTTGCAGGCTTTTTAGTGGGACTGAATCACCAAAGGACATCTGTGTAACATTTTCATCAGTCTGACAAGAGAGCCAACGTCAACATTTGTCCACAGGAACCAAACTAAATATTTAAAGGTGAACTGCAAAGCTAAAATGAAAGTTGAGTTAATCATGGAAATATGCACTGAGTGACCCTACTTACCAGGTTGTTGGAGACAATTCATCACAGAAACAAGTTGAAACTCCTATTTATCAACTCTTTTTCTTATTTTCTGAATTTTTCTCTAGAATTTTTTCTTTTCAAATGATTCTAGAGAAAATATTACACAGATGTGAGACAGTAGAAACCTTGTGTTAGCTTAAATATTGATATCAAAGAACAACATATTGTGCAATCTTTTATGAGTGCAGAAAAGCTGGAAGATACCCTCAGATAAAAATATAAAGTCAGTAATGACATTGTAGGTAGCCTAATTTAACACCAGGGTGCAATCTAATAGATGGGCCCACATACCTCCACGCTTACTCCTTGGTTTGCCTCTTTGGGCAAAAAAACCTACAAACAAGTGGCAAAACAAACAAATTTGCTACAACTTCACTGAGTCAGATTTTAATAGAGAAACTATTTGAGAAAAATTAAGAGTTCTTCCAGCCCTTACGTGATTTTGACTTGGGGTTGTGAAAGGGCTGAGCAATAGGAACAAATAAATTATTTATTCCAGGCAATTAAAAGGAAAATGGAAAATTATTTGGTAGACATTTCAGAGTGTTTTCTAAATGAAATTTCATATTCTGTTTTAAAAGATTGATGGAATTTCATTCTTGGATTTTCTTGGCACTTTTTTTACTTACTTTATTCTTACAGCTATAAAGTTGTCCATAAACCTATTTTCCTTTATTCCATCAGCAGTGTCCAATCTGTGGCACACACATCAACTGCCACATAGCAAGCATGCAATCCAGCTCATATTCCACCTTCTGCCTCCTACGGAAGCACAGAAACACACAGAAACAGAGACAGACTGAACACTCTGATTCAGAAACTTTGGAGTCCAAGAAAGCACGAGGCTATTCCAAAGCGTAAAAGTCCTGAACACTTATTCCAAAGCCCAGAGAAACCAGTGGGAGTCTGGCCACTGAGTTCAACAGACTTTGGAGCACACACATGCAGGCAGGGAGCATTCACTTGCACAGCCAGCTGTAGGAAGCTCTGAGCTAATAGCAGCATCCTTTGGAGGTGTCATCCCACTGCTGACTGCTGCCTGGGAGCTGTGAGGGGAGCAGTGGAGAGGTGGCAAGAGTGGGTACCCTGCCTTGGGAATTACCACATCAGGCACTGCACAACACTGATCCAGCTCTGCACTTCTAGACCCATTTTTCACCTCTTTCACCTGGGCCCTGGTGCAGCAGATGTGCAACACTCTACATCCAACATCAGAAAGTTTCCCTGTGCAGGGTGGACAGCTGCACCAGAATGAAACTACATGGAAGGACCAGGAAGATAGGTGAGCACGCATTACTTGTGATTTTCTGGACAATTTTTCCAATTAAGTTGCTTATTTGTACAAATAGTTTCTGCTTCCATGCAGTGCTAATAAAATAATAGGACATATATTAATCACCGAACTTGAGAGCAAGCAGAGACTCCTTTGGCATTAGCCCAGACCCTGAGTTTTGAGCAGGTTTTAGCAAATCAGGCTGATACTCAAAGTTAATCAGAATTATTGTGGAAATACTAAATCATTGACAAATAGTTAATAATCAATGATCAATCAGAGAAAAAAAGAGGGAAAAGTCTGAAAATTATTTTTTTTTTATATCTGATGGGAAAACAGAAGTGAAGGTTTTATCTCAGATTCACTGATAGTTTTTATCTATTTATTATATGGAATTGATACTCAAAATCATAATAGAAAGAAGTCACATGGGACTAAATAAAGGTTCACATGAGATATAAAATCTCAAAAAGTAATTTTATTATTAAGAAATCTGTAAAGTCCTAAAAACATGGGCCTGTTCCAGAACCCAGATGGGAATTCGGCTGCTGATTTCAACAGGCATTGGAACAAACTCCCTCTTAGCTAAGCACACAGCTATCAGTGTGGCAATGAGCCTGGGTTAACACACTCTCATTTTCATCAGGACTTTTTGTTCTGTGCCATGTCTCAAGAAAGCCTGGCAGAGAGTTATTAACCAGGCATGCTCAAAAATATATGGATGAAGACATTTGATGATGATTTAGAGCCATCATCAAATGGCTCTTAACTAATTATCACAGGAACTTTTAAAGGACTAGACATCCTGCCTCTTGCAAGGCACAAGGACAGCTGTGATGAGCATAACAAGGAGACAAACTCCAAGAAATTATTTTTCTGCAGTCTATAAAAAAAGGTTGATAGCATCAGGCAAGGGCATTGTATTTTAGCAGATAAAATGCCTCCCAACAGCTGTGAAGTGGAGCAATACAATTCAGGCATGAAATTGCAGTGAGGATTGCTAACCAAAGGAACAACACACTAAGAATAGTAGTGGATTCTAAGTCACTGAAAATGTGTTCATCAGATTGTCTTTTTTAGTGAAACATATACTCAGACATCCAGGGAATTCCTATGGCTTTTGCTAAGTAGGAAATCAAGTTTGTTCCAATCTATTAATGTTCCAAAGCATTGCAATTTGCAGCTCCTTGAAAAGCAAAGTATCATAAAAGACAGTGTCACTTGCAATTACTCATTCACCATTTCTTTCTCTATGACCTGTCTGATTACACTTTAAATCAAACAATATAGAACTAAAGGGAATTTCACCCTCAATCCTCTCCAGTTTTTGGCTTGATCAATGATAATGAAGGAAAGGAAAGATGAACAAACCATCTGACAAACAGCTTGTTGACAAGGCTACATGCAACTAGAACAACAGCAGGACAATCATCTAGGGAAAAGTTGACACCTGCTGTAGCAGAAATTAAGAGTTTACAGATGTTCCATTTTGATAATCAGTTTCTAATCCACACCCTTGTAACCTAAGCCTCAAAAAATCTCCAAAAAACTGGAATAAAGAGTCCAAGTAGTTAGGAAACTGAACAAAACAGGATAGAGCAGCTGTTTTAATTAGTGCTTTGCTTAACTTGAGAACCATATCCTTGGTCACTCGTATCATAAAAATAAATGATGTTTCATGTGGATAACGGCATTTTATTTTTCATCTTCTTCTAGAATCTCTTCTAGAGACAAACATGTGCAGACAAAACTTGAAATACTTCACCAAATCATAAAAATGAAATTATATTAATTCCAAATCACATACCTGCCTAGCACTAGGACGAGGATCTTTCTGGGCTCACCTTTATGTTCCTATTATCAGATATTTCCATTTCTCATTGAACATTGAAATTTGAAACACAGTTTCCCGCTGCTGTCTTTGTTCCTGGAGAGTGTTCCACCTAGTTTTATGAAACATAGTTTATGTAGCATGAACAAAAGCTGTGTCAGCATATCCATATGCACATGTATATGAATGGTACGTGGAGTCAAGGAGCTCACAGTAAATAGCAGGTGGTTATGGGAATGACTCTCAAGCTTGACAAAGTTCATAAGGTTCCAGTGATATTCTCTGAATCAATCACACTCAGTTCTACTGTATAGTACAATTATAAACAGTGTATGAGCTGTTCTTAAATAGCACATACAAATATATTGAGATTAAATGGGTAAAGATGGCACCCAGCTAGTGGTGCAGGGAGTTGTGCCATCACAGACACCACAGGGCAGTGGTCAGCAGTCGGCAGCTCCCCCCTGCTGCTTTCTCAAACACATAGCAACACGATGGGCAAAGATGAAATACAAAATAATCATTAAAAGGCAGTTGGGTAGAAAAAATATTTTTGAATGCTTTTTCCATTCTTTGACAACTAGAAACTCCCTTACTTGATCTGAGGAAGAAAACAACTTGCTCAAAGCTGGAAAGTTCTCATATTTTGGAACTCTGTTTTGTTTATGTTTGAGAAAGCTGTGGAACAGCAACAGGCAATGAAAGCATACATTGGCACAATTAAGTCTGTTAACTCAAGAAGCCAGATATTGTTTTCAGTTCTACACACATTTCAGTTGAAATTTGCTAACCCACTTGAATAGGTTATTTTGGAAACCAGTGGTGGGTGACAACATGTGGATAAAGTTGTGCTCTGCTACTTAGCAAATAAAGGAGCCTTTGGCTGAAAAAAATAGCAATTTGTGAATTGAAATGAAAGGGAGCAAGATGAATCTCTGGAGTAACGTTCAAGAAGAGAAAGACTACATATAGAAATGTTTATAAGGAGACACTTTTTTAAAAGTAAAATGTAGTTACTTTACAAGGAATAAAAGGATCCACATGTGCTCGTATCATTAAGGAATTGTGTTTGAAGAATTATGAAAATTAATAGAATAGAATAGAATAGAATAGAATAGAATAGAATAGGTCATCTCCTCCTGAAATCTTCCCTGTATATTCTGCATTTTACTATGCTTCCTTCTTTCCATAAGAAAATAAACCTTAGAAAACTTGTCTGTGCTGAACAACTGAAAATAGATATATTTGTTGTTTGGGGGAGTTTCAAAATCAGAGCAGTCAGTATCAGCAGAGGGAATGATATGTTACTAACTAAAATGCAAAAAACACCTACATTCAAGAAGTTTTGTAAACCAATTTATTTTTCTCCTCATATCACAGTTTTTCTGAAGAAGCATAATGGGAGAAGAATAATGAGATTAAATCTAAGCTAGGTCTAAGTCAAGTAGTTTTCAACAGTTTATTTCTAGTACTTAATTCCACTTAGAGTTGATAGCTGACCATATATATCTGTGCTGGGTCTTGTTTAGACTCAGTTCCTATAACAGGATCACAGGATTTCTGTGTTTGTACCAATTCTTGACATTTCTGGTGAAATCTGCCCAGAAAAGAGCCAGAAACTTCACTCTTTAGAGTCCTTGAAATAACTCTAGTATTTTTTTTTACATTCTTTTTTAATTTTTTTTTATATTTTTCATTGTACCTTATTTTATATTTCAATGGTCATTCCTTGAAAGATATTGCATTCTTTAAATATGTACTTTTTAGGCAGCAGTTAGCATGGTAGGTTATCAAATCTACATTGTATTCCTAGAAGTTTTATTAACAAATAGTCAATCAAATGCAGCAAACTTAATATCTTAAGCTACATATGAACTCTGAATTTGACATGACTCCAAGATAAGATTCATGCTTTTTCCATACTTTGGGTTAAGTTTTATTTATACTGCTGTACACCTAGATAAAAGCCTAACAGCCTGTCTCATAGATGGTTCAAACCCTGATGACATTACTCATGGAATAGCCTGAAAGCTGATAAGAGTGAGAGCTGAACATGTTGACCCATTATGAAATGTTTTCTTTAAATGCTGTAGACTAGGTTTCAAGTAATTTCTGTTCTATTTAAAGCCATCATATTGTATCTACTTTGCCAAATAAAATTTTTTCTCTCCAGGCATGCAAAAGATAGAGAGCTTTTGCCAAAATATCAAAAGGGCAGTTCAATAAACAGCTGTAGCAAAAAGAAATATTTTCAAAGAGAAATTACAATGCCTTACCCAAGCATGCCTGCCTACACATAGGGATTGTGAACTGTACATGACCAATCTGAGCAACGTACAATTGTCAAAGGTTCTCCGTGTTGGCCTAACTCTGCTTTCTGTAAAGTCAACTCAGGTCTTACCCTTGGCTGTTCTTGTGAGCAGAGGTGGGCCAGCAATGACTGAGAGCCTCAGAGTATCCCATATTGCATATCAAATGTTAAACAATTCAGTAACATAACAGCGCTCTTGGGCTGAGGTGAAGATGCTGCCCCATACAATCATTTTTACTTTATGTAAGATCTGGAAATGCAACGTGGTGCATTTCTGTGACTGCTAAAACTATAACTGTTGGAATGCCATCCTGGAAGTTTTCCAGGTGATTTCCATGAGGAACACTTTGTAAAAGTTGTTATCCTCCTAAGCGGAATATGTTCCCAGGCCTGCATAGGGGCAGAGATTGGATTATAAAGTGCTAAATGTTTTTTACAACTGTATCAGCAACAATACTGTGTGGATAACTATTCAAGGCAAATTATTTTTACAGACAAATTTAATGGATTTGTTCCAGTCTTCAATTAGATTCATATTTCTGGATTCAGAAAGCAAGATAACATCCTATAGTCTTCCCTTTGCGAGATCAGGATATCCAATATGGGACAAATCTCTTTAGTCTTCCTATTTTTTTATCATGACTAGTTTAATTAAATTAGAGGAGAAAAAGGGTAAAGATTAAGGGAGAAAAAGCAAATAAGAAACTGAAGTTTTTAGCAAAGACCTTATACAGTAAGGGATGACAAGTTTGGGACTGATATGTGTGGAGACACTCTAAAGAACAGAAAAAAGTCAGAGGGGGCTAAGGTAACCCAAGCAGTTACATTTT
>WAAG01023378.1:4575-17359 GCA_013390105.1 Tichodroma muraria
TTTATAGGTTTATAGGTATATTTTTATTTATAGGTATATTTTTATTTATAGGTATATTTTTATTTACAGGTTTTATTGTTTTATTGCATCGTAATATTAATATTGAATATTTCAATTACATATTAGAATTGAATAAATATCATTCATATTATTTATATTTATATGTTCCTCCCTTCTGACACAGAACATGATATTCACTAATGAACATCAGCCCTTTTCCTGCAGTAATTCCATTAATTAGAGACAGTTAAATTACTCCTCGGAAGCGAGGCCAGCAAACAGAGGAACATGAAAAATGTGACTTTCCAACAGCTTTCAGCATTAAGGAAGTCCCAGAATTAATTCAGACTTACATTTAAAAGATCCATATCAGCAACCTGATAGGCTGGGGATCCCAACACTTTTGGAGGCAACTCCTTGACAGTGATATCAATGAGAGACTAAACAGGAGAGGAAAAAAACCACATTTAAATGGAATTTTTTCAGAGTTCAGATATTTTTAAGCAACACCCCACACAGAAGCAAAATTGAAACAATTCCCTTTGGTTAAAAAAGCAACAAAAAAATTCCATCAGGAAGGTCTATAAAGTGTTTTTTGAAGCAAAGGAGAACCACGTACCCAACTGTGCTGCTAAATCTGGAAATGCTTTTCAAGGAAAACTTACCAGTGTTTTCTGCACAGGCAGAGAATTTGACCTCACGGTGTTTTTTAAGGCCTGGAGTAACATGGTCAGGATTTCTGAGCCCTGCTTCTCTTTTTTATTTCCTGCAATAAAGAACATTTCCAGTCAGAACGGTCACTCCCAGCATCGTTCAAGCTTTTAGTGCTAAAGCAAAAAAATCCTGTGTAAATTTGTAAAAATTTACCAAATACCTCGGTGTTTCAGGTGCCAATTCTGCTCCTAACGTAAATGAAATTTCAAAGTGTAAATAAAACCCTCCAAGTTTAATCATGAACTTCGTTTCAGTAAGGATTTGAATTTTGATACGTTAAAGTCGTGGAATTTTGTATTCATCCAAAGAATGCTTCTTCATTTTCTGTTCCATTTCCAATAGAAAAGTTTGCTTTATCAAGGACATTTCTGGACTTTCCTTGGATAAAGGACATTTTTAAAATAGGAAACAACTTTTATACATCAGCAGACACTACAGTTTACAATGGAACAGAATTTCAATGAAGGAAAAAAAGGCACCAGAGTCGAAAACTTTTAATTTTTGCCTCCATTCCTCAATACTAAGGACTTGAGGAGGGGCTGTTTTGCTTTAGAAATTGCTTTAAAATAAAACAGAGTTATTGATTCAGACTAAACCCAAGCAATGAAGCACCAACAATTTATGGCCCAGTTTAAAAATAAATCACACGTGACTGGTGAGCAACGGCAAATTAAAGAAAATGACCCTTTTTTACCTGCTTCAATTGCTGTTTTTACATGTCCATTTATGTCCTTCCAGATAACATTCAGCAAACAATCTGCAAGGTGACAACGGTTTTATTCAGTTTGCAATAAAAACATCCAGCAAAACTGCAGCTAAAATACAAATTGTTTTAAAGGACAGATTCTGATTCAAGCCAAAACTCAAATTTCAATGCAAGTCAGACCAGTTCTACTTTTTGTAACATCAGGGTATCACACAGAGTGCTGGTTTCTCATGTTTCCCTTGCCCACTTGATTTCCCAGAAAATGTTTGAATTTCATCACTGAAATCTTACCAGGAACTTCTTTTCCAATTGCCACAAAGCCATCCTGAACAGCATTTATCAGAGTGCTGGCATGCTTACAAAAAAAAGAAGGGCTACTGATCAGTGGGTACTGGAGAGGCTCTACAAGAACAAAAAAACACATTCCATGAACCTGTTACTTTGCTGGGAAAATAAGCCTTAAAAACAATCGAGTATCTGTGCATCTACAACATTCTTAACATCAAAATATCTTAAAAACGACCACACTTAAAAGCCGGAATCGTTCCATTCCAACGGACACGATTTGAGATTATGCAAGCACGATTTTTAGAAAATATCTTTATATATATATAAAATTCATATACCTAAACTGAGCACGAGTTTGTTCTGCTTTGCAAAATCCACGACTTGTGGGCCCATGAGGAAGTGGAGCAGCATTTCAATGCCCAGCAGCTGGATGGAAGGGAAGAGCACCACTCCTGCTGTGCTGCTGTTCAGGGCCATCCTGGGCGTGCCCGGGCTCCCGAAGGGGAAAGGACCTGAGGGAGGGGACAGAAATCGGTCTCACATTCCAGGGAAAAGCCCCGAAGTCCCCAGGAAAAGGACAAATCAGCGGCGCTGGCTGAAAGGCACCTCTGACAGCCAGGTTTCTCAGAGGAGTTTGCCATCAGAGCCACGTTTTCCCCCCCAAGTGTAAATACCTGCCCCCAAGTTGTAAATTCTGGGATGCCAAGTTTTATTTTGGCCACAAAAATCTCCCTGGAAGCTGTGGTTACACAATCACTCAGCTGCTGTTGTATAGATCTGCTGCTAGGAAACAGTTCCCATGGGAAATTGTCACCCGGGACACAAATTTAAGAGGTCTTGGCAAAATATTTTGACCAACTCAGCTGTGATCTCACAGGACTAAAATGAACTTTTTCAAGAAGGGAACACAGGAAACTCCCCAAATCCAGGCCATCCCTGAGGCTCCCAATTAGAGCAGAATAGAATGGCACAAGCCATGGATGCCAGGCTTCCAGAGAGGGGAGAAAAACCAGGAATTCTTCATTTATTTATATTATTTATATTAATTAATAATATAATTATATTATTATTATAGTATATATAATCATATATATTATATAACACACACATCATACATATTATATAATATATATTATTATCACATAGTATATTTATATATTCATTTCTATTTCTCTTTATTTATTTCTATGAAATATTATTTATTGGATATTTAGACATAAAGCTCAAATAGACGCGGTTTCACACGTGGCCAAAGAATTAAAATTCCTGACGGATCATCATCACTGGGCAGGGAAAGGTGGGATATTGGGAAGGAATTCCTGGCTGGGAGGCTGGGGAGGCCCTGGCACAGGGTGCCCATCCCTGGAAGTGCCCAAGGCCAGGCTGGACAGGGCTTGGAGCAACCTGGGATAGCAGGAATTGTCCCTGGATGAGTTTTAAGGTCCTTTCCAGTCCAAACCATTCCAAGAGTCTCTGCTCTTCAGGCAGAAACTGAAAATGCTACAGAAATAAAAAATATAACATAAATAGCACACCTATTAATATGTGAAAAGTAAGATTTCAAAGCAGAGCTGCCTTGCAACAGAGAACACAATTCAGGACATTAAAACTGGTCTTTAATATATTTAAAACTGGTCTTTAAAACAATGACTGCGACATCTCAGCCAATATAAATCACGACCTCTGGGCCCTGCAGGAAAATTCCTGTTTTCAAGAACAGTAATCACAAACGCAAAAGCAGAAACGTGACAAACAGAAGAGATGAGTCTCTGCATCTGGAATGTGGCTGGAAATGCCAACAGGTTGATGTTTCAGTACCTGATTTCTGCCCAGGGGCTGCTGAGGCCAGGCTGGAGCTGCCGGGGCGTGAGGGTGTTCCCGGGAATGCAGCAGGATCCACACTCAGGGTACTCTGGATTAATGGGACGCAAACCTGCAAAGGGATCCCAGCAAAAGCTGCAACACGTGCAAGCCATAAAAACCTCATTTCAAATACCACAGACTGGGCTTTGTTCACAGATCAGAGGTTCTGGGTATTTATAATGAATTAGAAATGTCTAATCAAACAAAAATTCCTGTGGGATGCAATGTATTTTAATAGCCCTAAGAAAATATTTTTCCCTCCCTTTACTCCCACCTTGAAGATTAATTGAATGAAATCGAGGTGCTGAAGAGACGGGTCCACTCCATGTGGACTAGAAATGTGACACCTTTCTTGTCACATTTTAGAAAGAAAAACGCAGCGTTTTTCTTTCTATATTCCTAAATATTTATGGTCTTTTCCTCCATTTTCCTATGGGAGCCTTTTCCAAGCCCACACTTCTTTGGTGAAAGGAGAAAAGAGCCTTTATTTAACGCCCTTCTAACCCGTGACCGCACTCAGGAGATTTTCAGAGACGCCCACAGGACATTCCCACAGACTCTCCAACATTTTGGGACTGTGAGTCCCAAATATTCCTCCTACCCAATCTCTAAGTGACACCCAAGGACAAACTGACTCCTCGAGGGAGTTTCACCAAACCTGAGAGGGACGGAGCAGGAATATCTGACAGAACTCAGAGGGGCCTGAGGTGCGCAGGATGAGGATTATTGTCACCTGTGTTACCTGTTCAAAGTGGGAGGGCAGGTGAGGTCCCAGTCTCATCAGTAAATACCACCACACCTCCAGCTTGGTGAGGGCCAGAGCCTCTGTCCTCACGTGGATGGAGCTCAGGGGCTGCATCAGCAGTTTCAGCCTTTTAGCACTGCACAGGATGTCTGTGAGATCAGAAAAGGGCATTTTCAGCAATGCAAATCATTAAATCACCGCTCAGCAGAGTTTGATTCAACCGTTATGCTTCTTCCTGATGTCTTTCAGCTTCAGATTCAATTAACAGTAATTTGCAAAACTCAGCCACACCAACCTTTCAAATTCTCTTACTGTTCGAATTATTGTCTAGAACAACTCTGGAAAAATCAAGTATTTCTTTTCAATATCGAGAAATTAGATTCATTGAAATTAGATTTATTGAAATTAGATTATTGAAATGAGATTTTCTGAATTCCAATCTGAACCTGCTTGAGAAGGCAGGTTGGACCCAACCTCTCTCATTCTGGGATTCTGTGACAAACAGAAGAAATTCCCTCTTGCTTCCTCTGTTAGGTCCCATCTGCTCCAGGGAAAGGAAAATCAAACACTCAATTTTCTCTTCAGACCACAAAGAAGCACAGTCAAATATTGGATTTTGACACAGGGTATGCTAAAAGCTTGTCCAGATCTAGGTTACACCTTTAAAACAACTTTTTTAACACCTCTGCAATCCTGAAGTGCTGCCTTTCTCCAGTTAAACCACACCATCCAAAATAAAATACACAGAATGTTTTTTTTTTCTCTATTTCATTGCTGTCTGGATCAATTATAGCACCACAAACCATGATTTACTGGTTTTATTCTATTTCTAGCACTCCCAGCAGAAAAATTAGGATTGAACAAACGATCAGACTATCACTGCCTCAAAAAGAAAACAAAACGAGAAAAAAACCCGACAAAGAAACCCAAAAGCTTTAATTTTCACTGTGCATGCAGCTAGATATGTAAACATCTAATATCATATATATAATACATATATAAAATATATGTATTATATACATGATATTATGTACAATATAGATTGTATAGACTATATATTATAATGTATAATATAATAATACAATATATATCTAAATACATATAATGTATAATATAAAATATATATTATAATATAGAACATTAGAAATTCATAAAAAAGGATTTTTAGGCAGCATTACGTGGACATCCAGTGCTGCACACACAATGCACTGACCACTAACTGATTTATTTTTTCCAGTTACGCATTAAAGCACGCCAAACGAGTCAGGTTAATCATTATTTATTTTTTTAAAAATCTACCTGGATTTAGAGCAAAATTATCAATGAGGCTCTTCCACGCAATGAAGGCAATTTTCTTCACCACTGGGGAGCCGCTGCGGAATCCCAGCTCCTCCAGCTGCAGCAGGGAGTTGATGAAGCTGCCACTGCGATGCAGAGTCTGAGCAGGGAGGAAGGAATTCACAGTGAAAGAGGTTTCTGCTGGGAAAAACTCCTCCTCTGAAGATTTACTGCCTTTCTGCTTACCTTTCCAAGCAATCTGACAAACAGGGGCCACAGCTTTAACACGAAGGTCTCGTTTTTCGTCGAAAACAATTTCTGAAGTTCGGAAATCAATTTCTGCAGACAGAAAGAAACAGAATTCCTAAAGAAATATACCTAAAAGTGTTCAAGAAACTGCACACTCGCACCGATGTCTGGGGGCACAACCAACCCGTTTCTACATCAGAAGGATTTCCCTCTGTACCACCTGATTCTCCTTTCAGTTGAAATTTATGGCTGTTATTCTGACAGTGGCAACCAACAAAGGAAAATCCATTTCTTCTTCAAATATCTGCGTTTCCTCCAACTCTAAAGTCACCACACACCCCGACCCCAAAGGCCACCTCGTCTGGTCGGGTTTTTCAGAGAATATTTTTCAGAAAATATTTTTTTCAGCAGAAAATAAGGCAAAATAAATAAGCCAAGTAAGCCCAGTCCTGGAAGTGAAGGGGAACATGAAAAGCTTCATCAAAAACACCAAGGGGCTGCTGCTGCACAGGATGGGGAACCCTAAGGGACGTGGAAAATGCTGAGCATCCTCTGCTTTCCTGCCTCCATCTCCACTCTCAGGCCCCCAAGTTCTGTCTCCCATCCCCTTTGTTGCCAGGCACTTTTTTGCAGTGGTCCTACATTTCCATTTCCATTCATTTTTTCCCCCCAGAAGTTGCTGTCAATGCACAGGAAATGAAACTAATGCCTCCCAACACCCCCAACTGCTCCTGCTGGCCAAAGGCCCAGCACTGTCACTCACTGTGGTCATCAGGTGCTCGGTGACAGCTGCCACCTCCTGCTGCTTCTGCAGGAGCAGTGGCATCCCCATCTCCAGGGCAGTGGCACCTCTTAACTGCACTTTGTGAGCTGAGTGGACAACCAGAGGGATGATCAGCTTTGCCCACCTCACAGCCTCTTCTCCCATCTGGGCTGGAGTTTGCTCCATTAAGCTGGATCCAAAAAAAAAAAACAAACCCAAAAAACAAAAAAAAAAAAACAACCCCAACAAACAGGGATTACAGATCTCCAACAGACAGCTCAGGCACTCAAGTTATCTTCATATCATCAATAAATGCTCTAATTCAATCCATGATCTATAGGAAACCATTCCAAATTTTTTAACCAATTGTATTTTGAGATTGGATTAAAACTGCAAAGCTCAAGTGTTATTTCAGATAAACCTGTCTGAAAGCACAACAGCCTGGCTCGAGAGCTGTCCTTTCTGTTTTATCACAACTATTTGGGCAAAGCTGCTGAGAGCCTGACAGGAATGCACAATGCCCAAGGAAAGTTTGGCCCTGAACCACCCCTGGGAGTTCCCAGCAGCTCAGGCAGCTCCCACACAGCTGGGAACAACTCCCAGCAGCTTCTGGAAAAATCCCAAGCCAGGTTTGCACAGACTCCGTGAACGCTGGCCTGCTCACAGCCCTGATTTTATCCTCCTATTCCCCGACTGCCAGAGCACACCGTGACAAAATTCCACACCCCCCACACGCCAAAAACCGTGCAGAAATGGGAATATCTGGTATATATTCAAGCTAGCCTGTATCTAGAAACCCTGGAACTTCGTCAAGCCCCTCCTTTTCTCCAGGAAAGTCAAATCCCCATCCCTACAGTTTATAGAGCATTTGCTGTACTAAGGAAAAGTTTTGCCTTTCAAGTCATTTTATTAAAGCCAGAGGACAAGAACTGCTAAAAAGAACTATTTAAAAAGGATCTGCAGTTCAAACCAGATGTCAAAAGTTTATGAGAAAACCTTAAAAAAGGTTGGAGATACAAGCTCTTAGAAAAAGAGAAGTTTTCTATACGCTTAGAAAAGAGTAGAGATACAAGCTCAATGTATTTACTAATACAGAAATTCAATTAACACTAAGTACAGCTAAAAATTGAATATTTTAGTTCTGCTGACCAGAACAATGCATTCACAGTGATGGTCCTAAAAAGTCACCTTTGCAATTAAACAGGAATTTCAGCAGTTACAGGAAATATTGCACTAAAATGTGTTGCCAAGGGGATATTTTTAAGATATTAAAAAAAAAAACCAAACCAACACCCAAATAAAGGCAGAGAATTTCTCAAGCAGGCAGGTTCTGGAAACAAAATGTAAGCACATGACTTGGGAAGCACAGGTGGGCAATAATTCCCAATAAGCCATTAAAAATGGAAGCAATATTGTCTAATTTCTGCATCAGAATGACTGTGCTATTTTTAAGGTAATATTTAGTAATTATAATACACGAACAAGTGGTGCACAGTGCAGCTGCTCCCTGCAGCTCCCCAGTTCACAGCTGGGCACAGGTCCATGGGACACCCCCAGGTCAGCTGGGATCAGCTGTCCCAGCTGTGTCCCCTCGGAGCTCCCCAGGAGTGGGGTGAGAAGCTGCCAAGTCCTCGGCTTAGAGCAAACACTGCTCAGCAATAACTAAAACACCCCTGTGCTATCAACATTATTCCAGATCCAACCCAGAGCACTCAGCAATCACCTCTAGCCCAGTCAAAACCAGGGCAAGGCTGGAGGAAAACAATCCTGAACATAATAAACAACTCAAGGAGCACTGGAGGTTTTTTCTTTAGTACTTTTAGTGCCACTAAGGTTTCGTATGAAGAGCTTCCCCCCTTTAAATAAAGGATGACAACCGAATATTGCAGAGCACTCACCGTATGATGACGTTAAGTGCTTCATATTCAACCACAACAGACTGAACTTCTCCTTTAGTCAGGATTGTTTCCAGGGTAGAGAGAATATTGGACACCTGAGGACACGGGAGAACAGCACAGTGAGCACCTAGACACAAATAATTCCACGAGGAGCTGGAATTGTGGCATTTCGTTTTCCAGGATTGTGTTCGAGTCGTGCCAGGCCTCGTTTTAAACTGGAATATTCATAACCCTTTTTTCCCTGTGGTATTTCATTGCTTTCTGACAGAACTGCTCACATTGCAGCTTTCCCCTCAAGGAAAGCAGTAATTTCTGGCTCAGGTTTTGCAAGAATTGATACCTGGCTGTCAGATTTGATGGGAAACAACCTTGGGATTCAAAACCCACTGAGTGGAGAGCGACAGAGAATTTGCCTCCTCTCCCTAGGAAAGGACAGCACCAAAATGAAAAATGAAGAAACTCACTTTCTTTTTAACGATTTCTGAAGCCTCCTCTCTGTGAGAAATGAGGCCACCAAAAGAAAAGTGAAGGAACTCACCTCCTTTTTAACAATCTCTGGGGGAAATGCCTGCTTAGAGATGACCCAAAGTGCCCGAGTGCGAGTGTTCTTGTCTGAGGATTTCACAGCAACGCTGTTCACTGCTGCCAGCAGCTCCTGGATTTCAGGGGCTGAAAGCAGAACATTCCAGGTCATTCTGCCCACTTAAATATGCCCAGGAGCCATTCAGCTGCAAGTCCCAATGATTTATTGCCTTAAACATCACTTTGGAGCAGTTTTTCTCCTACTAAAAGTAGCCAAAAAGCTGAAAATGTGTTAATGTACAAATACCAATAACGCAGTGCATCTGCATTACCTTTGTAAGGAGCCATAAAATTAGAAGACAGCTTTAGTTAAACACACCTGAGCTAGAGATCAAGTATTTAATCATTCAAAACTTCTTGGGTTTTAAGTGAATTCAGCAGCACTTTGGTCATAAATTGGCATAAATGAATTTATTTTAGAGCCTACAAGAGATTTTTGTTATTAAGGGTGGTAAAACTGTAGCTCATTACATAAAAATTAATAAGGTTAATATAGGACTTAGATCCATGGAGAAACCATGAGTTCCTTTCAAATTCAAGGGTAAAAAGTCTGGTTTATTGCAAGTAAAGTCTGATTTATTGGAAGTTTGCACTTTGTGGGTGAATGAGCTCCCAATCAGAGAAATGGAAGGACACTTTCACCCCCCCAATCAAAAGTACACCCAAAGGTACAGGAGCTGCTCGTCCTCCCTCCCTTTTTTAACTGCCCTTTGTTTTCAGGGCTTTGTGATTTCTGGAGCCTGACACTCTGTACCAAAATTGTCATTCACCAGCTGGTTAGGAAAAACGAGTTCTGAGAGGAAACAAAGATAGCACATAGACATTATTAGAAATGCCTCGTTCTCACAGGAAACCAGGGGAAATTTTGCATAAAAGGAAAGCAGAAGACACTGAAAAAATTGAGGAGAAGAACCAAAAGAACCAATTTCAAACAGGAAAAATGCCCTTTCCCCTGTTACTAAAAACCTGTGGTTTTACCTTGAGGCAAAGCCTGAAGTTCTCAAAAACAAAACCTTTAGTGAAAGGGATTTAGCACTTTCTAGGAATGCAGGTCATAAGATTTTAGACTACTTTAGATTAATTTGAAATATTTGGGGCTGGACTAGATGACCTTTAATGGTCTCTTCCAACTCAAACCACTCCACGATTTGATGGAACAAAGAAACCCCCAAGACAAAGCTGGAAAAGCTCTATTGTGCACCCCCAAATCCTACAAAGAGGTTCTTCACTCTTTTCCCACAAGGATATCTTTATTTGATCACTAATTCCACACAATTAATTACTCTGCTAATTGCAACCAAGCGTTTAATGAAACCAGAAGTTACTAAAACAGAATTAGTGTAGCAGCATGAAAAACTATCACCATACTTGTGTACAAGGTGTAAGTAATGAACTGCTCCCACTGCTCATATTAGAAATAAAACCTGGTCAAAATCAAAATAAATGCTCAGAAAAACATAAAGAAAGAGCTCTGATGCATATATCCATCCTCACAGTTTGCTTGCTTACCAGATAACTCCGCTGTGTTATTTGAATTAAAAGTGCAGAAACCCAAGGCCTGCAATGCTGCGTTACTGAGCTCCAAGTTTGGACTGGAAATGTGTGTCTGAAAAAAAAACCAACATCCAAACCCACAGGATCTCAGGTTAGAAATGCTGAGTTTATTTTCTGAGTACCAACGCTTCTGACAAAAACAAACACCTGGAGAAAAATGCACCCATGCAGGAAACCCTCCCTGAATTCTGCACGCACCAAATCAATAAAACAAGTCGAGGTGCTGAAGGCATTTTTGATCTCTGTAATTAAAACAGCTGTAATAAAATGAATCCCAACATCCCAAGTTTTTCACTCTGCCTGTGTATGTCATGTTCTCTCACTTGGCTCTCCAATTGTTTTTAAGCTTCTAAAGCAGAAGGAAAAATGGCTAAGAACAACCTTTTTGCATTGATCCTTAAAAAACCTTGACATTTACTGCCTATTCTGAAGTGTTTCTAAGGCAGCCACAACACACTACCTCTTCTGGCTGGAAGATTAGATTTGACTGTGGGATGCTGCCTGAACACATCCAAGACCCAGCATTTTATTGTCTTCTCCAGTCATTCCTCATCACACAAAGATCTATTTTGCCAAAAAACCCTTCCTGCTCTGTCACTGTCCCTGCATTCCTGTTAAAGGTTGGATTCCATGATCTCAGAGGTCTTCTCCAACCCTAACGATTCTGGGACTCTATAAATAAACTTAAATTTGAGTCCTTCGATGCCCACTGACCTTGCCCACCAAAACGTATTTTTGTTCACTGAAGTGCAAGAGAACTGAATGGAAAAACCATACCTTAAACACCTTGCAGAGCTGAGGGAAGTGTTTCCTGACATCTGCAGTGAATGCTTTGCCTCCCTCGCCAGTGAAGCGACTGCAAGGAGCAGGAGGGGAAACAAACGATATTTACAGGTTAAACACAATGTAACTGACTTAACTTTCAATTTCTGACACACGCCAGGGTGTTTCCTTGAAGGAAATCCATGCAACACTGAAGGAGCTAAAGAGCAAAAATGCCACCACCAGGCCTGACCCAGCAGCAAAATCCCGTGTTAAAAGTCCAAAGTGAGTAATGACTCATTTTCTGCTTAGAGAACACTTACAAAAATATTAAGGGCTTTCAATTCTTGGTCAGCTTCTATAAAAACATCAAAAATTAGCATGCAAACTTTAAATGACTTGCTGCAAATTACAAAACCAGAAATACGGGAGCTGAAAAAGCATTTTCCTCAGGAGCAGTTCGAGAATGCAGGAAAATCCTGGTTTGACAAGCAGCAAGGATGACTCTGCACATCCTTGCAGGAAAGCTGTAATTATCCCATAAAACGTTAATCATCAGTTTCTCGCTGCAAAACCCAAACCGTGCTAAGTTCAGTCGTCCAGGGACAACCTGAGAAACTTGCTGCTGCTTCGTACTTACATTAGGACTTCTTTTTTGCCTGTCAGTTATTTCCAGAAACCTGTAAAATCTGCTATCTGAGTAGCTACAGCTTTAAAAGCCACTGCAGAACTGAAGGGAAAGAGATCACGTGCCTTTGCACATGATAAAATCGGGAAGACGCAGGTAAAGGCACAACCTCAGCGGGAAGAAGCACCTTCTAGAAAGAAATGCGATTAAAACTAGGCACGATCGCTCCAAAACCCGAAAAACGCAACTTCACCCTTCCAGTCGCAGAGCTGCAACGCTGCTTTTGCCACTGGAAGTTATTATTTCCCAGCGTTCTTCACCCACCTCCGACGATCCCCCAAGAAATCCCGGAGGGCAGGGAGGCTCTGGGATGCGCAGACCCTGGGAAGTCGCGCTCCTTCCTCCCTCCTCTTCCTCTCCTTCCTTCCCTCCCTCCTCCCTCCCCCCAGCCCCGCATGCCTCCCGCGGCCACGCCGCCCCCAGCGCTGCCTCCCTGCTCCCGGCCAGGGCAGCACTCCCCGCTCCGATCGCCCTCCCGGCTCTTTCCCAGCCCACGCCCGGCCCGACCCCTCAGGCCGCCCGCTCTCCTCCGGCAGCGTGCGCGCTCCCCCCGCGCTCACCTGACGATGGTGAGGTGCGCGTCCGTCAGCTCTCCCAGCGGCGCGGCGGGGTCCCCCAAGGTGTGGAGCAGCGGGCCGAGGCTGGTGCCGGCGGCGGGCGCGGCGGCATCGGGGCCGGGAGCGCTCATGGCGGC
>WAAG01023397.1:244-12143 GCA_013390105.1 Tichodroma muraria
CGCCCCGGCCCCGCTCCGCGCCCCGGCCCCGCTCCGCGCCCCGGCCCCGCTCCGCCCGTCCCTCCCCGGCAAGGACCGCCGGCAGAGCCGCTCCTGCGTCCCTCCGTGTCCCCCTGCTGCAGACGCTTTCCTGCGAATCTGGGACCACAGTGGAAAAAATATGCAGTAAGTTGTTCGGGATCACGTCTAGTATTTCTCTGGTAGTTCCTCCGATCCAGCTACCAAAAGCAAACACTAAAACCAAGAATGAAATAACATACAGAGCTACAATATTTCAGGGAAAAAGGTTACCTTTTTATGTTAAGTCCTTGAAGTCTCTGTCATAAACTTAATTTTTATTGTTATTATTATTACTGTTGTTATTACTGTGACTATTGTGACGTCAATATTGGTTACTAGGTCTGCAAAGGAAAAGTCCAAATAAGTATAATTCTGGATAGACGCTTTGCTGATGGTGTCTTAGAGCAGAACTGTTCCTGTGCTGCACACACAAGTACACCTCTTCTTATCTTTCACCCATGAAAACAAAACCTAGGGCTGAACGGCTGAACAAAATCACTGAATGGATGTTTTCCTTGGAAGCACTGAGCTTTGAGGGGATCATTCCTAAAACTCAAGGAACAGCTCAATTTGATGAAATGGCTCTCTTGCCTCTCCATGTCCAAATGTTTCCTTTCCCGTGATTCTCAATATCTGACCACAGAAAAAGGCTAGCAGCTAAAAGGTTATTTTACCCTAATTCATGTGCAGTAAAATGTATTTTCCAATTAACCAAATCTGCCGATTTGTCCCGCTTGGACACTCTTATAATTTATAATGTAAAAGTGTTCTTTCTTTATCTAAAGACCAAGGTGACTGCTTTTAATTTTCTGTAACCTCTTTACACTTGATGTTCACCAGACTCATAATGTTAATTGGCTTCATATACGGATCATCAGTTTAATGAAGGAATAAATCCT
The DNA here is from genome assembly GCA_013390105.1 of Tichodroma muraria. Taxonomy (NCBI): domain Eukaryota; kingdom Metazoa; phylum Chordata; class Aves; order Passeriformes; family Sittidae; genus Tichodroma; species Tichodroma muraria. The sequence goes on from WAAG01023397.1 coordinate 1,204, forward strand.
ATGTTGCTTTATGTCCCTCTGTTTTAACAATGATTGCTTTAATGAAGAATGTGACGTGTTTGAAATCAAAGCTGCAGGAGACATTAGAGGGTTTTTTTTTATGATGACTGAAATGCTTATTTAAAGCTAAAACCATAAGGTTTTCATATTTCAAAAGCTTTCCTTGAAATAATTTTCCATGGAAAATACTGACACATTTTTCACCAGAGAACTCTTTTATTATTTTTTTTTTATTTATTAATTATGGGCAGAGACTGAGAATAGCACAGTCCTGTAATATAAATACCCCAATTAGGTTATGAAATTATCTCTAAGCTGATTTTATATCACTGCAGTTTTCATTCAGACTTCAAGTAAAACTCCCAGTGAGTTATAAGTACTTATGCCTGTCTAAATAAGGAGTATTTTGGGGTATCTAATAAACCTCTTTATCAACCTACTGTATTTTCACTGTTCATGGGTAGATGAACAAATTTACAGGGGAGAAAGAATTGTCAGTTCATACACAAAAGCTCTGGATTGCTGTAGTCTATTTTTCCCCACAGGAATTTTAGGATTTCAGAAGCAAGGGCAAATATAATGAAACATGGACTCATAGAGGTAGGGTGACTGCAAATCAGAGCATCAAATCCAGGTCAAGCTGGAAAGCAGCAGTCAGACCCAACTGCATGTGCTGGTTACAGTAGCTACAAGAGGTTTAAAATGTACAAAGCAAATGCATTCTGGTAATTGAACTTCTATGTTCCTGGTCCCATTTATAATGAAAGTAAGCCATCCTTCTCTCTCTTCCCTCTGCCTTTAATGGAGACTTCATATACTGGTATGTATATGCTGGTATATATTTTCTTCTCATTTGACAGCTGTTGTTGACAGAAATTACATGACCCTTAGATAAAGGAACATGCAACACCAGAGAGGAAAGTCTCTAATCAGAGCCTGGGCAAGGGCTAAGCAACAAATTGAATTGGATAGAAATTACATGACATGGCAAAAGAAGCACATGAGACAGAAAGGGATATTAGCTCTAAATTACATACCACTGAGAAGTGATAGCCAGGCCTGAGCCCATGATCTCCTGTCTTGTTTATGGCCCTGCAAGTGTTATACTCATTCAATCCAGGTCATAAAAAGCTTCATGTAGGTACACAGACCTTCACCACTGCCCTCCACATAGTTCTCTTAAACACAGTGTGCATTCACAGTGTCTAAGTTTCAAAGTTTCCTTTCAGAGCTGGACAGGACTGCGTGAACACCCTATGAACAGCCCATAAATGACTCTTGCCTTCCCTCTCAAAGAAAAACAAGAAGGTATCTTGTGGCATCTCTAGTGGCACACAAAATTAGTCTGCCAGGAGCCTTCCTCAGTATCCCCCGCTTTTACCAAACCTATGCTTACCATTTCAAGTGATTCAGAGCACAGGAGGGGTCTGTGCCAGGATGAGGCAAAACAACACTAGTTTTCAGGGGGATTGTGTGGGTTTTTAGTGAAGATATCATACAAAGGTGCCTCTTCCCAGATGAAACAAGTCTTCTAACCAAGAGTTGTGAATAAAGACTTCCAAGGGAAGGTCTTTCAGTTTATGACTTTTGAAGACACAATTGCTTGGCCACAAACACTGGCTCAGCGCATTCAGCAGAAAATTTGATGTAGATGAAGAGTTGATTACAATGTCGATCACCGTAGAAAGTCTACAGAATTTTAAATACACACACACCAGTATTGCGCTGCCTGACATTTTCTGAACCAGTGTACTGGGGTTTATGCCATAAGGCCACTTTGTGTCACAAGGCCTGAATTTACAGCATCACCAAATCGTGGCTTCAGTAAAAGTTTAGTCACTTCTCAGTATCAGGTCATTTTCTCAGGGAAAATCTTTGTTTTCCACAATAAGGCAGGCCATGATCTAGCTCTGAATAGGGCAGTTAGTATATGCATGAAACTAAAGCTGCACACATCCTGTGACAATAGAAAGTTAGCAGTCCCCCTTATTCTATGAATGGCTTCTAGCAATAAACCCAGTAGGAAGAAATACATTTTATTAGCTGCTTTAATGCACAATTGTCTCATTCACCAAAGGTAAGGCAAATTCACACCTACTAACTACTCTCTTTGGAGGTGAGCTGCACTCCAGGCCAGGAGAGAAGTGGCTTAGGTGTGACATTCTTTGCACAAAGCCATTGAAATGCACCCTGGATGTGGCAATGTACTCACATTAGCCTGAGCACTCCATCTCAGTTCGGGTAAATTGCACCATCCTTTGGGATGAACCAGAAGTGAAGCTGCCTCTGAACATGAATGCATGTGCACATGGCTGTACATAAGAATGAACCCACAGGGATAACCGCATTTTCGTGTGCAATCTGAAAGGGACTGGTGATGGTCTGGAGGGTTTGGTATCTGTGGGATAGCCCTGGAACTTACTATAGGCACCCAGCCACTCCTCTTTCCTGGAGACAAGCTCCAGAACTATGAATAAATACTCCATGGGTCTTTCAAATAATTGCCCCCTTTCCTGCACGGAGAACAGGAACCATAGTAATTACACCTGGCAGTCTGGAAGAAACACCGAGCATTCCTAGAAGACTGCCTCATACCAAACAGCATTTTTAAGCCTGCAGAGTGGATACAAGAGAGCTTACAGCCCAGCTGTGCTCCAGCTTCCTCAGGGCAGGCACACAGAAGTTTTCTCTTCCTCCCCAGCCCAGCCCATCCCCTCCCACCCCACCCCAAAAGAAATAAAGGAAACCATCTCAGATCGATTTCCCCAAGCCCATCCTTTCTGCCTTACCTTTTCCAGGACACCCCAGCACATCCTTTCTCCTGCTTCAGTGCCAAGAAGCACCTTCCCGTCATCTATGCCTTGTGAAAGGAGCACCACAGAAATCCCTTAAACTTTTCTACAAACAGGAGGCCACTCTTGTGAATTTGTGCTCTTCACCGTTGGCCCTCTCCCACAACACACTCAGACCCCACTGTCAGGGGCTGTCAAGACAAGGCTTCCCACCTTAAGGAGCAGTGTGACTGCACATACCTCACATGCCTGGACCACTTTAGTTCCAAACTTGGACTAAATGCTTTGTCATGGGGCTGAGCATAACCCTTCAGCTTTACCATGAGTAGGATTTTCTTCTTATTTTGGAACTTTTACATGTTTCAGTTAATGAATAGGAAGAAAATTCAGAAACCTTTTTTCTAAAGCAAAACAACAACAAAAAAAAATGTAACAAAAAGGAAGAGCCTACTTGTGCTTAATTGTTATTCTAATTACAAGTTGTGGTGTAGTGTAAATTTTTTCCCTTGGCATTATTATGAACCTCATTTCCTTACAAAGTCTAGGATAAACAATTCCAATATATTTTGTTTTAATTATCAGGGTTTAATGGGGCATAATAAGACTAAGTTGAGTGGTGCAGAAAAAAAATAATTTAATGTGTGCAGAACTACCTAGTCCTCCTAGCTTGCCTGTGCATATTTCACCTATTGTAGGGCAGCATTATGTTAGCTAATATTCAGTGTGTCCATCATTTATTTATTAATCATACTTGCTTTTCAGTAGAAAATTTTCTTTTTTTTTTTTTCCCTGGCATCTGAAACAAGAAGAAACATATTAAGATATCCTAGAAAAACAATGGGCAGTTCTCTGTGTTGAGCAGTGAAGGATGAAGCTGATGCACAGCTGGTGGTTCTGGAAGCAGTTGTCATGCATGGGCAGAAGATGCCATGCTGGACACAGAACCTGCCTCTGCCAATCCACTCCAAATCCTGACAGTCAAAACTTCTGGCTTCAGTTCTTAGGGCCTCTACCAAAAGAAGCAGAGATAAAACATCAGCTGAAGTCACCATTCAGAAACATCTCATCCAGACTCTCACTGTAGATGCATCTTACCACTCCCAAGATGTGGTTCCTACAGAGTTAAAACTCCGCAGGTACTTCTGCAGTGAAAAGGGAAAGGTGCAAAAGAGTAGCCTGGGAAGAACTGTTGTGGTCCTCTATGCTTCCCAAGGTCCCTTTGGCAATGGCACCTGAATACCACGGCTGGGTGTGGCTGATGCAGCAGTTAGAACCACCGTGCTACCAGCAACCCTATACCGAGATCAGAACACTTTCACTTGAGGAATAACTACTGGATCCTCCCTGCAGGGAAACATGTCTATTCTCCTTATCTGTTACACCCCTTGACACAGAGGATGAGATACAGCATCCACTGAAGCCATTGGTAATGTCTTCTCTTCTGGAAAATTATTTGATTCATGACTGTAGGAAAGAGGTTCAAATACAACATACGAACCATACCAGTGTTACATTACATTTATTTAAAAATTGGCATTTTATATTACAGATTAATTTAATATACCCCAAGTGTTTGGGTTTCAAATAAAATAAATTTATTATAGACATCAGTATTTACAGAAAGAAAAACATTACATTTTTGTTTTCTTTTTTTTAAGTCTCATTGGAATAAAAAAATTCTCCATGAAGATTCTGCCCATGGTAGATGCCACATTCTGTGAGAGGTCAACCTCCTTCAAGAGTTAATGAAGAAACCTAACCAGGCTTAAGATTCAACTGAATGAATAGGCTGAGGAAGGGCAATGGGCTGGTCCTGCATGAAATTGTAGCAAGACTGAAAGATCTCAAGGGGCCCCATCCAAGCCTATGTCCTCCTATTCTTCAAAGAAGGGAAGGGAATCGGCAAGGACATTCCACCGAACTCACCTCAGACACCAGACTGGGGCAGCATCTAGCATATTGTCATGGACCTCCAAACCTTCATGGTTTTCCTTCTTCTTGCTAAACCACGAGGATTCTGACCCAAGCTTAGGATCCCACAGTACAGCAAATACACAAAGGCAATCTCTGGTGCCACACACCCCAACAGCCATCACAGACACAGGCACTCGCCTCACCACACAGAGTGGCAGCCCTGAGTTAGAAGTCAAGTATGGTGATTCCCAGACAAATACTGTCCCATGGGCTCCTTCAGACTGGCTAGCAAGTCCCACGGGGAATTATGAGGCCTCTGCATTTGTTAAAGCCGCATAAAGCCAGGGGAAGAAGTCCATTTCCTGGTAATGCATGATCTGCAAGTGGTAGAAACCTCTGAAATTAGCTCTGGGCAAACACCCTGAAAGCTCAAAGTAGGACTGCACATCCCCACTGGATCATGCAGCCAAAACTGATTAAGGTTGTGCTACTAAGACACCTGCATCCCATCCTGGATTGAAGCAGGATGCCATGCCTGTTAAATCACTGGAAATTCTGAGCCTTGGTATACAGAACAAGACCTTAATTTGAACAGTCAACTTAATGTGTTTCAACTCCTTCACATAACAAGTTCCTGATTTTAATAGTTTCCTTGGTGTACAGGCACTCAAAAAGCTCTCCATGGAGATCTTGAAGTCCACATTTCTTCACAAGCCAGACACCTTTCCACACAGCCGTGGTGAGAGGAGAAGGATTTGAAGCACAGACCAGTTTCTGTCTCTCCTGCCCTGTAAACTGAAATGCCTTCTCCTATGGTATCCTCGTGGCAAATCGGGAGCTGAATCCAGGTGTGCACCAAATGCAGAGGAAAAAAATGTCTTGCTAATGACAGCCACACCTTGTTGCCACCATGTCTTTATAATTTTTAAGGATGACATTCTGTTTGTCATCAAAGTAGAGAAGATTGAGGGACTTCAATTCATCAGGCACACAGCAGGGCATGCTGACATCCTGAGACAGTTTCAGTGTATAAACAATGGACTGAACAGTAGCGTGGTTTGTTGCATTTAGACTTTCCCCCAAAGGGAAGATGCAGGATCCTCTGCAATAAAATGCATTGTATCCACTTGGGTGAATAATCCATCCTGACCAGCCAATAGCGTGGAAGTCTACATAGAGCTCCCTTCGGTGACAAGCTGTTAATGGGCTTCTGGCAGCAGCGGCTGCGGCAGCTCGGGGTCGCCTGCTCATGCTGGCTCTGCTGCTTTCCATGACATCAGTGTCATGAGGAACACGTGAAGCATCAGATTTGGCAGGGTTTCTTTCTGATTCTGAAAGGAAGCTGTACGTTAATACTTCACAAACAAAGTTCATTTACATAGTACAGTATTCTGCATGAAAGTCTATTAAACAAACCTACATCGAAGTCTTCAGAGCAGGTTTTAAAACGGCACCTAACTTGGGAATGCACCAGAAGGGGTGTGTATTCAATTGCCATTTCAGCCATACTTCCAAATCTGTCAAACCTTGTGTTTCACTTTGTGTCCTGGAAAAGCCCCAACTCAGCAGAAATAGAAAAGAAAAATGCAATGATCTACCAAATATTCTGAGAACTACACAGTCCCTCTTCTAAACCGAATCTGGTCAGAATGGTGTTAACTGTCTTCATACAGCCACTCCTACAACACACATTATTCTGGGCAGGGCTAACAGAGGGTGGAGAACACAGCCTTTTTCTCTCCAGTATTCTCTCAGGAGCTCTACCCAAACACTTGCAAAGCAGAATGTGCAATAACCTGATAATGTGCAAAGTAACATTGCAAAAAACATATTTTTCAAATTTTTGATCCAAAAAAAGACACCAACAGGTTTACAGAACACTGCTGAAGAATTAAGCAGTACTGACAATGGGATGCTTGCTTAAAGTATCTTCTGAGAAGCCCTGAGGACCATGGAATCCACTTACACGAGCTGAAACTCATTGATATGTAGAAAAATCTGTGTGGTAACTGACCACTAACAACAAACAGGTCTACAGAATTTCTTTTTAAAGAATTTCAAAGAAATTTCTCAATTCTGACACAGTATCCTGTGCAGAACTTGATGCTCATTAAACTGGATATAGGATTTCACTATTAAATTTTATTTGGAAAACAAAAATAAACACATCAGCCTCATTTTCATTTTATTTTTAATCAATTTCACCACCCACTTCTTAATATTGTCCTACCTAGCTTCTTTCTGATATGCAAATACAACCGTTTACCAGAAAAGCCTGGAAAAGACAGAACAGCATGATTTTTGCCCTTCCTTCAAGCTTTTTTTCTTTGCATTTTTCAGGCCCTAAAATCCAGCCTTAGCTGATTTTACACCAAGGCCAGTGGGAGACATAAGACACTGTTTTGTATTTTAAGGCACGAGGGCGTTGTCTTTAATGAAAGCAGCCTTTAGTCACAATGCTAATTAGTCACTGAAGTTAAAATAGGTGCTTAGAAACCAAGCCAAGGACAGAGAAGTTCAAATTGCTTATTCAACAACATCTTTCACTCTTAAAATCACACTTAATGACTCTACTTACAGATATTTTACCAGAATTTTGACAAAGTATTCCAGGTCACTGAGTTTTTTTCAATCTAAACCTAACATAAAATTTTCACGCAAATTTCACCACCACAAAAATAATAAAAGTAGTACTTAAAAAATACAACTCCCACCCCTTTAGAAACTAAATAAACCAGATTCCCCTTAGAAATAATAACTATTTCTAGCACACAGAGTATTTGTGAGGGGAGGGGCAACTTAGGATGCTGGTGACCTACTACCAAGGACTATCAAATCAAATTTCGATCACTGACAAAGCTGAACTTCAAACCTGTTCAATACTGCAAGTAAATAACTGAGGTTAGATCTACATGAGGTAGCAGGAGGTAACAGAAGATGAACAAGCAATTAATATTCTAAAAGTGCACTTACTTGTAGCAGAGGGTAAAGAGCTGTGAGACCTCTGCTTGTTACTGTTCGTGAAGAGAACGAGAAGAGCATTTCTACTCTCCTGCAAAGCGCCCGGGCTCTTGGCAAATGTAACCACGTCGTGTTCCATTCCATTGCTGGAAACACGTGTCGTAGTTACCCAAAAGCCATGGTTGGAGCTGCTGTTTCCAACCCACTTGGAAACCTGGTGAAGACAGGGGAAAGAAAAAAATATTGTTTCAATATTCTAATTACAGCATTATGATTAAGCAGCATTTATATTAGGAAAAGAGAATAGGCAACAAGCTATGAGAGCAGAAGGACATACATTATAACAGAAGTGAGATAACTGTGTAGCTGAGATTCCACAGAGTTTAATATTTAAACCAGTAATTCAACACTTAAAAATACAAAATAGCATATGCATTCCCCAAAGCTACATTTACAGAAAGATAATTAATTTCAGAGAATTTTCCAGTGAACACTTGAGTGTAGAAGTTAATATTAAAATAAACTCTCTTTCAGCAGAAATTTATTTTTCATCGCAATCTCAACATAGTAATATGAACTCTCCAGACTTTTCATACCATTAAGACTCATTCAAATCTGAAACCCATGTCATTTGAAGAAATTCGCAATCAAGCAAATTTACTTAGCTAATTGTTATAATTACACACTGAGAGATAAGGCCAGGCCATTCCCTAGCAGGAATATCATGACTTAAGATGGAACTCAACCAATCACCCAAGCATGCTGTTCAGTCTGACCATAAAGCTTAGGCAATGTAAAGCTTAGGCAATGAAAAACACTGTCCCAGAGTACATATTTAAACCACCTGTGTGGGCTCTTTTGCCACTGAAAGGCATTCACCTACTGTTACAATTCGTGGATATCTACGAAACAAATCTTGAAGCTCACAAATACAGAAGTCTATGGGGGAAGTTGAATGACAGGCAATCCAACCATGATAAACTCCAGAAACACAACGTTGAAGCATACTGCTGTACAGAAACGTTGCCAGAATAAAAAGGAGAAATGAAAATCTACTCTTATTGGTATGCAACCAATGCCAATTGCTTTGGCAGTCTAAGGACTAACACAAGGTTTTAATCACAACGATATACTTGGCCTGATGTCCTTCCACCGACTAGGTGTGGGTTACTCAATTCTCACCACGCTTCTGCTCCTAGCAGCTCATTAACACTTCTTTAATTCAGGTAGCGCCAGGTGTACTTTTAAGGGTAGAGAGAAAGCTTCTCCCTCTGCTGCTGTCCTTCTATTTGAATTGACCTCAAAACCCAGCTCAATGGTAATGCTGCAGTTATAAGGTGTCACCCTAAAAGTTCTAGAAATAAAATTAAGTCAGACTTCTCTGCTTACTGTCTGTGTGACGTTGAAGACTTCCCAGCCTTCTGCATAGAGGGACAATAATCTTGATGCAATGAGATGTTTTTTCTGTGGTTTATTTTCACTCTCCAAGAGCTCATACACTTCCACCTAAATAACAGCAATACCACAAGAACAATAAGAAATCAATTTGGTTGCTCTTACAGCAAACTAGGAGGATGAAGATTAAGCAGGTTTCTGCCACATCATAGCTGTAAAACTGTCATTCTAAAATAGGTAAAAAGTAGATTTTGGACAGTCTAACAGAAAAACAGTTATCACTACATATTCTATTTCTAGATGTGTTCAGAAGCAGGGTACCAGACTACAGATACTATAGAAAAATATCCTGACCATCCCTATCCTGTTTTGAACACCTGATACCATCAAAGTCTTCTGTTCCTCCACATACTTATCTTCAGGTCTACAAAAAGTCCAATCCTGCCCTTTGCCACAGGAATAGATACACTCAATTTCCTTACCTGTGCTATTTTCCCATGAATCCCTGGCTGCTATTACTATTTTTCGCAACAGCTCCAGCAGATAAATTTCAATTCGAATTTCGAAGCATCTCAATTCCCAGAAAAATACCGTTTGATTTGGGATAGGTCTGACATTGGTATCTTTCGGGAAAGCTCACTGCCATTGCACAAAGGTCAGCGTAAAGTCAAAGTCAAAACTTCACATTACTTCTTTGCACGCTGGAGGCAAAGAAAAAGTGAGGATGACAAAACAAAAATAACAATAAAGCAGGTTTGTGTGGTACGTAGTTGCACTCCTTATTCTCAGCATTAGTGAAAAAGATGGCAGAATTAAGTGGTTAACCATTTCCCCACTTACTTTGCAGAAGTGTGGTACGTTGGACCTTCTGGACCGATGCATCCTCTTAAGCTTGAAGACCCTGAACTGGGCTTTCAGCATCTGCTCGTCCTTCTCCACGGCGCTGATGTCGAAGTAGAAGTGGTGGTGGCCCACGTGAACTGGAAAAGACCCTTCTTTAGGAAGAACGCCAGACCCGCCGGGCCTGCGCCCGCCCGCCGCGGGATTCAGCGCGGGGATTAACTGCGGGATTCAGCGCGGGGACAGTGCGGGATTCAGCGCGGGATTCAGCGCAGGAATTCATTGCGGGATTCAGCGCGGGAATTCAGCGCGGGAATTCAGCGCAGGGATTCTGCGCGGGATTCAGCTCGGGGATTCTGCGCGGGATTCAGCTCGGGGATTCAGCGCGGGATTCAGCGCGGGATTCAGCGCGGGATTCAGCGCGGGGATTCAGCGCGGGAATTCAGCGCAGGGATTCTGCGCGGGATTCAGCTCGGGGATTCTGCGCGGGATTCAGCTCGGGGATTCCGCGCGGGATTCAGCGCGGGATTCAGCGCGGGGATTCAGCGCGGGATTCAGCGCGGGATTCAGCGCGGGATTCAGCGCGGGGATTCAGCGCGGGGATTCAGCGCAGGGATTCTGCGCGGGATTCAGCTCGGGGATTCTGCGCGGGATTCAGCTCGGGGATTCCGCGCGGGATTCAGCGCGGGATTCAGCGCGGGGATTCAGCGCGGGATTCAGCGCGGGATTCAGCGCGGGATTCAGCGCGGGGATTCAGCGCGGGGATTCAGCGCAGGGATTCTGCGCGGGATTCAGCTCGGGGATTCTGCGCGGGATTCAGCTCGGGGATTCCGCGCGGGATTCAGCGCGGGATTCAGCGCGGGGATTCAGCGCGGGATTCAGCGCGGGATTCAGCGCGGGATTCAGCGCGGGGATTCAGCGCGGGGATTCAGCGCAGGGATTCTGCGCGGGATTCAGCTCGGGGATTCTGCGCGGGATTCAGCTCGGGGATTCCGCGCGGGATTCAGCGCGGGATTCAGCGCGGGGATTCAGCGCGGG
>WAAG01023397.1:12285-24756 GCA_013390105.1 Tichodroma muraria
TTTTCCCCAGTCGAGAAAGGCTATGGTTTGGAGATTGCTGAGCTCAGGCTATGTTTCCTGTCGTTGCCGCAGCAATAAAAAGTGTACTGGGACCTGGGCGTGAGCTTCTGTACTTCACTGCTTCTGGAATGCCCGCGGTCCCCGGTACCGTCCCGTCTCACAGCAGCGGAATCGCCGCGGGGGCGGCCCCGGGGCCGGGCCGGGCCGGGCTGCCGGACGGACGGAGGCTGCAGTTCCCCAGGCTCAAACTCCGGCCCTACAGCTGCCCAGGGGAAGGAGGCTTTAAGGACGGAGTCCGGGATTCTGCTAGTGCAGTGCAGCAGGAACAGCCAGGCTTCGAAGTATTCAGGCATCGGGGCAGGAATACACATTCTGAAGAGCTATTTTAAGGCTTAACTATTTCCCAGAGTCAAGCAGCTTTCAATAATTTGTTTTTTTCCCCACCCATTGGTTGATGAAGGGGATTCCACACCCCCACCCCAAAGAAATACTAAAACTGAAAAACAACCCAAACGAACCCACCCCAGCCGTAAGGATCCTACATAGTCGTCCTTTTCAAGGCAATCTGGCAACTTTAGAGGAGCAAATAGACCTTCCTGATGGTTCATGCAGCAGTGCCCGTTCTGTTTGTGCTGCACTGTGCTGTGTTCTCTTCCCAGGCAGGAAAGTATTGGGAGGTATTTTGTGGGGCAGATAAAAATGTCTACAGGCTCCTCTGCTTAGCCACACGATGCTAGACAGGAGTACTTGCACTGAGCAAACAGGTGGACCTACAGGAGAATAAGGTGGGGACAAAGAGGCCACAGCTCCACACAGTACCAAATTTTTGCCCCATGTAAGTGCAAAAGACTAGTGGAGGAAAATGAGAAGCAGTGATGGCTTAATCAGACCAGTGTAAAGAGCACTGTTGCTGCACATAAAGCTTCAGCCAAGTTTGATCCTCAAAATTCTCTAGTTGTCTTCTAAGAGCCACAGGTATCTCAGCTCATACCTAACAACAGTGCTGGATAAAACAATCCCATTCAGCTACCTGCCTGAGAGCTTGGAAAGAGACTAGTAAGATAGGAGAAATCATCGCTAGACTGTTTTTCAGTCAACCTATAAAGCTTTGCTTCCACTCCACTGCATCTTCACATGCTTATCCTCACAAACCCTACCCTGCCCTTGGGTCTCTTCATTTACTCCCAGTATCCTCCCTAGGCATATACCTTCATTTTTGCTCTCATGGTGCTGCTTCCAGACATTAATGTCTGGGAACACATAGCTAGGGTTCCCAAAGAACCTTAACTCTGCCCTAGAGGCAAAGATTTATGAAAAAAATCCTCTCTGTTTAATATAAGCTGGGACCACAAACAATGAAATGCCTCTATCGTAGTGCAACTGCAGAAATTTCAGCCTACAGTTAGCCAAACATAACCCACTGAGTGCTGTGTTCTTTTATTTTCATATTTCTGATTAGGCAAACAACATAATGAAAGCCTCTCTCCCTATTCTTTTGTAAGACTGCATGACTCACCACTTATGTAAGCTTTATGCAGGAGTTGGTCATAGCTCCTCTGATGATTCTAAGTCCTGGTTTGCAATTAGTGTAAGGCTCCAACCTCCCTGTTCTGTACAATAAAAATAGGTTCTCTCATCTTATGTATTGTGAGCAGTGTGGCTTTGGGAGCCCAGGAAAGGCTGTGAATCTGTAGGGAACTATGATAGATAGTTTACTTAAAGTTTTAGGTGGATTCTCTAGTTTCAGCATTGGCATCACTTTCCTTTCTCTCTCAAATGATTGGATAAACAGCTTGTTGGGTCTGAAGAGCTCACAATCATCTGGCTTTCAGGTAAAGTGTATGGGTAAGGATGGGGGTATTTGTTGTACGGCCTGCCACATCATCTTTGATGCCACTGTGGTGAATACAGGATAGCAATATTGAAAAAGCATGGTTATTGCACGGTATCGTTAGCGGGCAGAGCAAACTTGGGAGGCTTCATTGTGCATTTCAGAAGTTTATCAAGTTTGGACTTAAGGCAAGTCCAGCCCTGCCGTTCAGAAAGGAAAAGCTCAGGTCAGAACACACCCTCCCTTCTCTCATTTGTGTCACATTAGCATGAACAATAAAAGCCTGTGGGTAGAGCAAGGTGGAAGCTGATTTTTTCTTAACACAGCTGCCTCACACTTTCAGTGTTTTCTGCACTGGTTCTGTAGCTCCTAATTCAATGACTCACAACAGGTCTATTCTTTCTGGGGAAAAGATTCCTTTTCTGCTCTGTGAATGAAACAATGATGCTCTGTAGTCTTCCCCGGGTTTTTCAGGCAGGGAGCAAGAACACAAGGTGTTTCACTCACTTCCATAGCAGCTTAGGCCCACTAAAAAAAGAAAAAGCAGAATAGTCCTTGCATGAAACATGTCAGACTCCTCTTTTTTTTAGTGGTAGGAGAGGCAGCAAAACCACACCCACCAGGACAAGTTAAGAATTACTAAGGAAAGCTTCATGTACTAAGTCTCAGCTGAAGGCACAGGACTCTACCACATCAGCAGTACTGCTTGAAGTAGGAGTGGTGACATCACCCCAGAGCCTAGAATAGCAATCCCTTGAGTAGATGGAGAGAGCCACTGAGCTAGTAAGCATTTAGTATATTCAGCATTTAGCCTGAATGTTGGAACATGGACATTATAAATGGCCCTAAGTAACAGAGTGTTTTTACCACGTATCTAATATATAAATACCTCTCCCAGAGGAGATAAACTCCCAACTGCAGACTCGCCAGCACATCCTGACTCCTAGACATGTGCCCTATGCAAGCCCTTCAAAAACTGCACTCTCAGCAATTTTCTATGAGAGTTTTGTGTGAATTAGAGTTGCTGAATTAATGATCTAGACGATAAAATGCCATATTACCTGTTTTTCCAACCAGGACTTCTTTGTACTGTACTATTGGTTCTTGAAGCATTTTTGAAGGACCCGAAAGATGTATTGTTTCCCTCTAAAGACTGTATCCATCAGATGGAGAAACCAATGCAGGAATTAGTGTTGCATCCCAAGTTACCCAGAGGTTTAAAGCAGGAAATTCCAGACACCCCTGCTCCTAAAAGACCAAGCAGGTAGATTACTCCGCATTTTAAATCATCTCAGTGACTATGTTACCCAATGTAAAACATGAGGAAAAATTAGGAAGAAATTTATTAATTGCTTAGGCCATACATTGGAAAAAAGCCAAATTTGGATAAAATTGCTACAGGGTCTCTTCATATCTAAATTTTTCAGCATCTTTATATATCTTTTGAGAAGGCACAGCCACCAGCAGCACAAGAGACATTGCATCATTCTTCCTTGCTGAATCACTGAGATACAGCTGTTCCACTGTTCCTTAACACCTCCTCCCTTCAAGAGAGAAAACTGCTTAAGCGGTAATGACTGGATTTTACATATGAATCACAGCAGTATGTATGCAAAAAAGAATTCAAGTTAGGTATTATCCCACTAGCTTAATTATTCATCTACCCAGTTCCTTATTTTAAAAATAAAATTATTTTAGGAGAAAAAAGAAAATAATCAAGTTTGTACCTTATGTTATAGCCTATCGAAAGGCAGAGAATTGTAGAAGACAGTAAAATTTAGCCAAGTTTAGCAATCTTGGAATCAAAAGCAAAGCTGACCTTATGTCTCGAGTACAACTGTCTATAGGTGACTGTCACCTGAAGCCAAAACTTGCAGATATAAACCCTCTTCTTTACAGCTTTATTTGGAAGGATGACATTTATTATTAGCAACAGACTCAATTCTCCACATGGTGCAGCTTCTTGAGAAGAGGCTGAGCCACAGACAGAAGTTAGGCATTTAAAAATACTGTTTTTAATCACCATTTCTAATCAGTCTATCCACTCAGCATCTTGCATTTCTTTCATGGTGAGTCATTACAGTCCAGAAAAGTCGAGGCCTACAACCTTTAGCTAAGTCTTTTTTCTCTATGTCAAAACTTAGTTCTAGACCAGAGATGTGTTGGTTGGCTATACATCTTCAGCAAAAGAGTGAAAACATGAGAGTAAGCACCTGGAATAACGTAAAAGGAGGATGGGATGGGAGGACAAGGGAAAACATCTTCATGAACAAGGCTTTTTTACCTCCCCCTCTACAAATATGGTTTGAAACTAGAAGGAACAATTATGATGTTTTAACTTCTGCTGTTAAAGTATCAATTCTGCATGTTGTACCTAAGCAGTGTACACAGTTCCCACAACTGCTTACAGAGCAATCTAAGTTTCTGCTACTTAACTTTCTAGATTTTTATTCAACTGCATTTCTCTGCTCAGCTGTGTGGATGGTAGGTCACATCCCACAGTAGCATGCTGCTCAGCTTTTAGCAACTTTACAAGAAAGAAATTTTCAGTGGTTCCCTGAGGTATGCTTTTTTCAATTTAAAGTTTAAAATCACTGTTCCATGCTGACATGTTTCCTTAGTAGGATTTAATGTGTTTTTTTTTTTTTCTCCAGCTTGATTCCTAAATTAACATCTGTATTTTGATTTTTCTTTATCCCCTTTTTTTACTGAGGTAAGAAAACAAAATATAAGAACATATGCATTCCACATGATTTTTGGAATCATGCACAAATAAAATAGCAACTACCAGCTACAGCATTGTGTACTGGGAAACTGAGACAGCTAAAATACAAGATTTGTTTGACTATGCAACACCGTTAGTGAGGAACTGCTTCAGATATTCTGTGAAGATGTGAAAGGAATTCACTACTTTACACACTAAAAGCTAAACAAACAAAAATCAGATGTTTTATGAATAAAAGTATAATTATTCTGAAATAACTCTTCTACATTAAAATGTATAGTAGCTATATATACCTATAAATCAGTCTGCAAACCTTTAATCACATATGCTTTTGAGATTAACTATTTACAAATATTTTGTGAGTATTATAGTAGTATTAACTCAGTCCTTAAAGATTTTCAACAAATGAAAATACTGGAAAAAAGCTAGTTAGGATGCATAATTTTAAATTGTATGACTGATGGAAATATAATTAAAGATAATATGAATCATTTGGTCAGTGCACAGCATAAAAGGGAAGATGCCTCCCCGCCCACTCTTCCCAGTGCCCAATGACTTCTAGAACACACTTCTGGTTTTCCTTTTTTAATAAGACCATAAAAGCCAAGAATTTATAAAAAGTACATGCAAATCTATTTACATTAGCAGATCAAGAAGCTGCAAACTGTCCTTGGTGTACAGGAACTATGCCTTTAAAATTGGGAGTATAAATAAAACAGGACACCGAAACTAACAGATAAAGGTGACAACAGCAGCTCTGCTGACTGCTGAATTCCTGGTTTGTGCTGGGATAAGTAGAGATGCATGGGGGCATGACACCCAAACCAATTCAAATTCCCTATAACTTTGAAGAAGACAGAAAAATTGGTTTCTTTTTACTCTTTTTCTGACCCATTTCAAGTCATATCAACAGCAGTTGCAGCCCACGTTCCTTGTTTCACCTTTTTTCAGAAGAGGGAATGCAAGTGAATATAAATGGGATCAGAGAAGAGATGTTAGAAGTCCCATCTTCAAATGCTATTAGGAAAACATTCTTAATATTGTCTGCCCTGTCCAATTCCAGCCTCTGAAAAGCCAAGAAGCACCACATCTTGCAAATCTCTACAGACCCTTTATCACTGAGAAAAAACGAGGAAAAGCCATTGGAAGTCTCTTAAAGGTTTTTTTTTTACAAGAAAGATTCTATTGCTTCACCGTTCATCTTTGAGTATTTGTACTTCCACTTAAAGTAAACAAGATAATTTCCCAGTGAACAAAAAAGCTAAAAGCAGCTCAGCTTTCCATAGCTTAGAGATAGGAAGGACATTAGACATATTTAACTATTCCTAGTTTAAGCCATACAGTAATTCAATGTTGCTGCAACAATACGGTTTTCTTCTCAAAATCTGTCCACATTTTCCACCTTAAAATTTCCTTGTGTAGCACATGAGTACCTTGAAGACAGACCCAATGATGTACTTGGATTTGCTACATATAACTGGTATTAGAACTTACCCAACTGTTAAGAAAGTTTAAGTTTTCCCTACCTATAGAAGATGAATGACCTGTAACTTCCATATATGCTCCAACTGTGCCCAAAAAGGATTATGGTGAGTAAAATACAGTGACACCCTTTCCCCTCTGATCAGCTAACGCCCCAGTCTATGTCAAGGTATAAAATTTTAAGTGCTAGGAGGTGACTGGCCATAAATCACAGTGAAACATATGAATATTTAATGAGATTTCAATTGTAAGTCCACAACCTGTGACAAACATAACAGTTATGGTCGCCTCAGTTTTAAGAAATACTGTAGAGCAAGCACTTGCCAGTGGTGTATGGGACTGTAATTGGATTGCTGATTATGGTGTTAATGGGTGTTCTGGAATTTAGTAAGTTTTCCATAATTATCAATTGTCAGTTAACTCAGTATCCTGCCATGCTTTCCATCTTTTGTGTTAAACCTCCATGGCATTAGAATTATTTCCCAAGTTAGTTAAACATTGCAACAAAATTCTCACTACTGATAAAAGTTACATAAAATCATTCTGATGCACTTGTCAGTCAGTACATGAATCTCTCATGCTAACTACTATCATCTCCCCCCTGCCCCCTTTTTTTCTTTTTCTTTTGATGGCACACTGTGTGTCCTATTACCATTCAAGTAATAAACAGAAAATCAAGGAAGTAGTTTTCTGGAATTTCACAGAAATCAAAGTCTTACAACCCATGGCAACATCCATGGTTCTTACTGTAATAAAAGGTCAGTATATGTTCTTCATCCCATTTACATTAAGATTTCTTTTGAAGAAAAGGTGCTGCTATTTTTTATTGTTTCATCTATGAGGTAGATGGCACTTTTATATAAATAGTGTAAATCTGAAATAAAGTTAGCTTTAAGCCTGCAACAAGTCCTGCACCACTGACTGTTCAAGGCATTAATTCAGGAATACAAATTAATTAATTCAGGAATACAAAATACTTCAACATTTTCCAAGTCACACAATGTTCCTCCTTTGAGAGGAGAATGAACGGTGGTCAGCTGGAGAGAGAGCTGATCAAGGGTCATCGGAATTCTGGCTTTAGCCTCCAGACCCCTTCCCCGTTTGGGCTCCGATGGAAGGTGCAGATATTGCGGAGCAGTTCTCTAAAGACACAGGAGTGCTCCGCAGGCAGTTTGGACTCAAATTCCTGCAGCAGTTCCTGAGTGCTGGCCTCGCCGTCCACGCGGGCCTGGAATGCCAGGAAGTTCCGCAGATCCACAAGCAGCTCATCGTATTCTGTCGAACCCTGGACTGGGGCAAGTGCTGGCTGATGATTCTCATCATCCTCATTTCTTGTCTGTTGTGGTAAAACAAGGTGGTTTCTTGCCCTCATACGAGCTAATAAAGATGAAGAGTCCAGAGCACTGGATGACGATTCTCCAGATTTTCCACTGAAGTGCTCACTGGAACTACACTTCTTGACATTTTGTTTCTTTATTGTATCTCCATCCTGCAAATAAACATACAGACTATGGGAAAAGTTGCCTTTTGAGACCCACAGAATCTATTAAACAAAATCTGCCTGTGTTTTAGACTTCAACATTACCACATTTTCACTTGGTCATCTGAAATATACAATAAAGAGGTGATGTATTCTGGTCTCAACTTTAGAACTTAGGAAGCGAAAGAAAAGCATTGCTGGTCTTGAGACAGATAAGCAAACCATGGTGCATTTGTGACCGCTGTACCTAACTAGACTTCATCAAAACAAAAAATCAAACTCAAAGGTACTAAAAATTCTAGAATTCTACATAATCATGCAACAAATGTGTATGACACATCTACAGTGTGTCAGATGTATCACATAAATCATAACACATGTATCAGAATGTATTAAAACAGAAATGTTAGCTTGTGCTTCTTACCTTGTGCTTCTTTGCAGGTGATGCACAAATGGAATGTGAAGAAAGCATGGAGTTTCTTTTTTGACCAAACCGACTCCTAAAAAACCCATGAAAGAATTAACTCATGACACATCCTTCTCAAAATGACTAGGACAGTTTTTTTCAAAGACAGACTGGGTTTGTTTTTTAGAGTTCTCAAGAGCCCCCTGCTAAGCTCTCTCTTCTACTGTGTAACAATAATGCTTTCTTTGTGCTTCAGAACAGACTACCTACGCTTGTAATAAGCTTTCATGTCTATATTTAATATAAAACATGCACATGACTTTGATGCATGTTACTGCAAATACCAAGACAAAAAATGTAAATCTTCAACATCCTAAGCAACTCTTCTGTTTTTGGGAAAGCAGAGTAAGAACTGAACTCACTTTATTCCTGATGGTGCACCTGAAAGCCCACTCGTGCCTGTCCAAGTTGGCACACCAGAAGCAGCTCCCAAACATTGCTGACGGGAGAGCCTTAAGGCTCTCAAGGCGTCCTGGGCCACTCTGCTCGCTTCTGCTTCCTCCAGCACATGATCTGCACTGGAAGCGTCCATAATGGCATCATGCTTCATAACACTGTGTACCCCTAAAACCAGAGGATACAAAAGGTGAAGGAGGACATCTCCTAATTAATGTGAAAATCAAACACTCACTTTTTAAGCAAATGCCACAATGGCATTTTTCCTTCTTCAAGGCGATTGTATTAAGCACATCGGTATAGTAATTTCTAATGAGAGAACCCCCTTCTTTATCAGTTAAGTAATCAATCTGACAGCAAATCACTTCTGGTGTGCTGATGAGGTCATTATTCACAACAGACCTGGCAATTATGTGGGCAAATCGATCATTTCCATTGTTATGGACAGGACAGACAGAAGTGAAACCCTCGTGTAAATGAAGGTTGATTACAAATATCCAGGAGAAACACAGCATATATTTCTATATCCGGAAATGCGGATCTCTCTGAACAGTTTGTGCCAAGGTAATCAGCAAATTTGTAACTGAAATTAAAGTTAACTGGAATTAAATTTAAATTAAACAGTGAACATTAAGTTTCACTAAAGTAACACAAAAACATGTTTTGTATTGTAGCTCTAACCATTAGAGTAACAGATCTGCTCTTTCCCTCATAGATTTTATATATCTCTGTTTAGTCAGCAGCCAAACAACTGTTACCTGATTTTTTGAAAAGTTTCTGCAATACATAGTCATCATTTTTCTTTGAGTCTTGCTCTTCACTGTTCTCCCTTCTGTATTGCTTTTGTTTCACTAGATGAGGAATGCGCTTTCCTTCAAATCTGGCATCTTTGTGATGCTTCTTCTTAGACTTATGCACGTGGCTCTCATGTGACAGCATATCCACCCTGTGCTTTGTTTTTGAGATACACTTATAATGATTGTTATCAAATTGCCCATCTTCAGTTTTAGCATCCTGCTTTTCCCAAGAGCCAGCTGCACCACAAGTAAGGCTAAGATCTGTCCTGACATCTGCATTAGCTGCTCCACGTCCCTCACCAGCCACGACGGCAGTCAGACACTCGGCATTCTCTGAAGACCCTGCACTGCATGGCATCGACTGGGACATGCATTTGTCATCACTTTCCAAGCACTCCTCCTTGCTTTTATTGAACAAATTTGTATCAGTAGCAGCTCGTGCATTATCTTTTGCGCAGTTATTTTGGTCAAAGGCTTCCAAATTTCCCTTGGTTTCCTCACTTGTCTCTATTGCGTTAGAAGAAGAATCTTTCATGTGTGTGGTGGAATAGGAATTAGAGGACTTGATCTTATTGGGTGAGCTGCTTTCTGCAAGATGGACATCACGTTTAGAAGTTCCATTATCAGGTGGCTTTGGGACTTGAACATCTGAACCAGTACCTGAGGGATGAATGAAATTAGTATCCATTTAACAAACAATTAAGACATTTCTTCTTCTAAACAAATAGAAAACACCCCATGTACCTGCAAAAATTGCACTTGTTTCTGTCCCCTGAGACACATCTGGGCTGTTCAGAGTAAACAGTTCATAAAGGTCATTGGATTTGAAGAAGCGATTTTGCTTAGGGTCTTTCAGCACTCTGTTTGTTAAAAATTGTTTGAAGATTTGTCTAAAAAAAGAAAAAAAAAGTATTTTGTGCATGAAACAATGTCTAGCTATGTTTAAGTACTGAGTACAGTACTTAAACAGAAAACTATAAGCACAAACATTACCCTGCAGAACAATTAAGCAGTGGGAAGATGATGTTAGTTTCCAAAAGACCATCTTGAGTTAGTAACTTTCAAACAACCAAGTAAATTGTTAAACACAGGGATTTATTATTTCGCAACAACCCCATAACACAACAGGTAACCACCATCCTGAGATCTCCTATGAGACATCCCTTAACAAAGCAATAAATAACTTCACAGCTAGAACTGTTTTGTCCATTAAAATTGAAAAGCTTGCATATGCAACAATAAAACATCAGAAAGCTCCTGACAGAAAAACAAGAGCTTGTTAAAATGACAACATTTTATGGGTTCAATTGATTGGAGGAATCAAAAGCAGCACAGTAGCTCAGTCTGATGGGGATGACTGGATGACAGCCCCTGAAAAGGGGAATCAGATTTGTGGCTGAGAAGAACCTACCTACAGAGGACCAAAAGGAACAAATCTGTAGGAGAACAAAGCTGCAAGAAATCTTCCAGTATTGGTAAATCTTCTTCTGTGCCACGTTTGTACTACATAGTGCCTAGAGCAAAAGTTGTTTTATTCTGTACAAAAAACACATCCCTAAATTAAACTGGAAATCAGTTCTCTCAAACAGTTTTAATCACACTTCTGGTTCTGCTGACATTAAGCAGAGAAACTATTTTAAATCCAGTGGTCAAAAAATGAAATTTTCATTTGCAGGCAAGAAAACACAGGAGAACAGAAAAGACAGCTTCTTAAAGTTCAAGGTCCACTGCCCTGTTCTGGAAAGATATTGATTCCTGATGGCTGTCCTGACTATTCAGAGTCCAATTCCTTGATGCAGTCAGTGTTGTTCAAACAGAAGTGTGCCAGAGGGATGCAAGCCAAACAGCAGATACTTTGTGTTCATGTGGCAAAACAGACTAAAAAAAGGCATTCAGTAAGAGTGGGCATTTCATTATTTGGAGCTTTTTGTTCATTTGAATTTTCCAAGAGGGTATTTCAGTTCTGAAGAGTGAAGTCTAGACACAGGATTCCTATGTACATTCATCTGGAATTCATGTGAGTGAAGCTAACTACTGAGAAAGCTGAATGGGAAAGCAAACAAAAAAGATCTAATAAATTTTGAAATACAAGCACTTTAAAGACTTTAGCTACATTTTGGAATAAATAACATGAATATAACTGGTAGTTATTGGGATTTAATTCTTTCACTTTGGAATGAATTGGGAATAAAATCAAATTGGGTTTGCACAGTAGTAAATAGCTGTATGTACCACATACATCTTGACACATCCCAAGGAGAATATAAAGAACTTGATGATTTGAATTTGCATTTCAGACTTGCTGAGTCTCATGTTCTGAATAAGGTGCTCACTGTTTTCTGTCTATGCCTCATACTCTGTTTTACAGTGAATTCTGGATATGCTGGACAACTGCTGTAAGACTGATAAAGCCCATGGGTCTTGCAGCTAGGGATGGAGCAGTACAGCTGGGAGTCTAGTACGAGAAAAAGGTTCTCCATTTCTCCAAAGAAACTTTTAAGTTTTCCATGATGTGCCCATCATGATGAAGGTTGGGGATCACAAGCAATGTGTGCACATGCACAGGTACGTCACTGTTACACCACCCTGGACTTGCTACAAATGTTTTCCTGAGCATGCAGCTCTATCCAAGACATTGCTCAGACTGACCTGTGGTATATCTTCTCCTCAATAGTACCTGCAGTGAGCAGCCTATACACAGTCACCTCTTTCTTTTGGCCTATTCTCCAAGCACGTTCCCGAGCCTGGAACACAAAAGGTTTGGTTAGGAGACATGAGCCTCTCAAACATGTCTGACAGAGAGCTAATGATAACATTCTTTCAAACTTAGTTTGGACATTTAACAAATACTTCAAGTAGTAGTATTTCTAGAGCATAGGATAACTGACTCAGCAGGAGAGGAAAAAGGTCTAGAGTCTCCAATTGTATCAAGAAATCTATGCAAAAATTATCAATAAATAGACGATGTTAAAATCTGAACTTTTACCTAGAATACGTACTTCATATGGACTTATTCCAGAAGGAAATTTCACAATAGAGCTTTAATATACACCTTTCCATTGAACTTTTCATCTTTAACTTAACTGAAATCTTTCCTACAAACATCTTGAACCAAGCACTAATACAGAGCACTCTAAGTCAGACACTTGCAGATCTCAGAGCTACACAGGATTCCTATAAAAGTTTTTTTCTCTCAAACTTGTAAGCATCATATAACTGCTACATGATTTGATAAATTGAGTCTTATGACACCATGAGATAGTGAACAACTTATAAAAGCTTAGAGCAGCTCTC
>WAAG01023433.1:8473-19468 GCA_013390105.1 Tichodroma muraria
TGTAAAATCTTCCTTTAGCCGTGTGACCATGTACTAATTGCATGTCATGTGTCAAAATAATGCAACCCACTTTGCCTAAAGCAATTAGACATACAGAACTCTATTAATGAAGCACTGTCTGTCACTAAAAGTGTTTTCAGAGCTATAGTTGAAGATTAAAATATTAACTTCTCAAATATTTATGATAGTTACTGACAGCATTTCAAAATGTTACTTTTAACAAAAGTATTTTATTCAGCTCCAGTTTTTAATTTGGATTTTATATTCAAAGGTATTATTAACATATGGGAGTCATGAAATTTCTATGATCTCCACTGAGACTTCTTTAGAGAGGGTACATTAGCTCCTTGAAGTTTACAGCACCTTTTTCTATTGTAATACAAACTCTTTCAGAACAAAAATAATTGTTAAAAACTTTTCTTTTCTTCAAAAGTCATTAAAAAATTAAAAAGAGAGAAGGAGGAGGTTCTTATTGTACTTTACCTATTTTTACTCTGTGAAAGAAAATGTCCTTTCTTGTCAATATATCATTTGGTGCTCTCCTTCCTTTTAGGGTCATTGGTCATCTATGTTCTTGAGCAAGGCATTAACCTTTTGAATATCCTTATGCAGTAGGCAGGCAGGATTGTATGTTGCCAAGCTGTTTATCGAATCTATCAGACGTGCTGAAGAGCACAGAATTACATCAAAACATGTATTGCCTGCTCTGTACTACCACTCACCCAGCTGCTTGGGAAAGGGTTTTGCACACTTCCTCCGTGAGCAATACAAATTACAGCTTTCTGAGTGCAGAGGAGGACTGCTTTTATTCCACATCCCTAATTTAGAAGAAAAAAACCAAACCAAACCAAACCAAACTTTTTCAGGCACTTGCCCCAGTATACTGTAGTGGAATATTTGTATGCAAAGAAGTTGAATGGACAAGCCCTTAGTTTATGTTCCATATGGAGACTGAGATGACTACTGTGATATTTGAGGATTTATGGGTTTACCAGGACTATGCAGGAATGATACCACTGTAATATTACGAAGTTATTACCCTTTTTTGTGCCAAAAATCAGCAAATAAAAAAGCCATGTTGTTAGCACTTTATCATTTTCTAGTACTATGGTGGTAAAAACTGACTGCTATTATGTATTAGTCCTGCCACTGCTTTTATGTTTGGTAAGGGTATTGCCTTGGGTTTGGAGCTATTACAGTCTATGGGAATCAATTACATGTACTTGAACTAAGAAGGATTTACTTGGTAACTGTAATGGCTCTGAAAGAGCCATTATGATCTGTCATGTCAAAAATGCACATGTGCCTACAGTAGATACAAACAAAGCTGTGCAAAAAGTTTCCTACAAAAAGCAAGCCGTTTTGGTTAGGTTTCGTGACAAAACAAAATAAGCATTTGATGATGAAGTACTTTCACAACTTTTCATAATAAATGAAAAGGAGCTCCTGCCATTCCTCTCTCTTGTGCTTTGCTGAAGGAAAGCTTGAGTGTTGCATGAGAGGGAATCAGGGAAGACATTATTGCAGAGCAAAGCTCAATGAATCACCATGTTTTGGGATAGATGAAACCAGTTTAAAGGGGGAAAAAAGTAATATAAATTGAAGGGAAGAGTTATTCAGGTAAAAGAAGGAAAACATAACGTTTTAATCTTTATATACATAACTATATCACTTTGGTAAGACTAAACATAGAGGTTACACCTCAAAAACTGTAATCATATCATAGATGAATGTACAGAACATCAGAACATCTTGGAACCAGAGTGAAGAATAAATGAGGATGGGGAGAATAAATTTTCCTGCCTATGCTATAGGATAGATGCAGTCTGTTTTCTTAGTTTCCCCATCCGACAGATTGGTGGACCTTGCTGCAGGTCCTTCTGTACTTGCTTATCCAGGTGTCTGCTGAAAGGTGACCAAAACACACTGAGGAACTGCACTCACATTTCGATTTCTGACCTGGAGTCGAGAGGCAGCCAGGGATTTAAAGGCACATGGCCACACCATACCAGCACAGTGGGACCAATGTGGCATACACAAGGTCTGGGATCCAGTTGTGCTGGGGTAAATGGCAAGAGTGCATGGGGGGCATCATGCAGCCCAGAGTAACCCAGGTCAGGGACCAGCTTGTACCTAGGAGAGCTACAGCAGGGGGAGAGTTGCAAGTGCAACAATCACCTACCCAGCTGAAAGAAAAGCTTGTGTAACAGCTGGATCAAGGACAGCAAGGTCTTTATGACACAATGCTCACTAAACTATTTCTAGCCACATTATTAATTTCTGCTTGTAAAATGCCCTGCATGGGCAAACAAAAATCATCCAATGTTACAAATTTAAATATATGCTTGTGGGAAAGTGTGGGCACTGTTAGAGTATCTTTTTCTAGATAAAACAAAAAGGTGGTAAAATTTTCTAGAATTCATGGTGCCCACTGATGTATTTCTATTTTTGTCTAATACAGAACTTCATTATGTCATTTTGTCGTTGATTTTTCATTATCTTTTATTAATATTTGTATATTGACTTTAGTAATTGTGCCAAAATTGACTGAAATATTTTCCCAAAATTAATATTGGTAAGGTACAGGGTGAAGGGTGGTCTACAGTGGTATAGCTGTGTGATTTGCAAGTTGCTTGTTGGTTTATTGGTCTAATTTTCAGTTACTCAGGAATGCTGTTTAGAATGCAGAGAAAACCTTTCAATCCCAAATGAGCATGTCCAAAAAAAGAAACAGAGATTTTACTTTTAGCTCATCTTCAGATTCACAAGGGACAATAAGAGAGATTCATTAGGCCATTTGTTACTGTCATCTGCCATGATTCAAAATGAAATACTAAATGTTTCATGGACGCAGAAAAAGAGCAGTATTTGTCTTTGTGTTGGCTATGCAAAGACTCTATGGCTTTCAGCCTCCATAGAAGAGGTCTGATGGATGAAAGGGGGAAGGGTGGTGCCATCTGAATGATGATGGGCTAATATCATCATCCTCTTGTCAGCTGTAATAGGCTTTTCCTCACAGAAATAATTCATAAAACCGCTACATTATATTCTATCCCTGACAGGCCCTATCTATCCTGCAACCCAGCAGGCTCACAACTAATAAGAAAATATGTGGTTCAGGAGCCCTGAAAAATTAAACAGGTAGTTTATGAACAATTTGTTTCATGGGGATGTTTATTATGTTTATTAAATATTGAGCCTTTAATGTTTTCCCAGTACAGATGATATCATAAAAATGCTGACTTAAGCCTCAGTTGTGTTCTTAGAAAGTGGCATTTTATAGCTCTTGTAGTACCCAGTAAATAACTAAATTGCTGTGGTTTAGATGTATACACAGAATAGAATTTATAGGGAGTGAGTATATTTTTATTGTGCATATGCAGTGTATTTAATATATTCATAATAGACACATGCAAAATACCAAATTATTGTTCACAGTCTTTGGTTTAAATGCAGTTTTGAGAAGACCAATACTTTAGAGCCTAGAGTAGGGAAGGCCAGGCATTTGTTTTATTGATTGTACCAAAGGTGAAACACTGAACTTGGTGTTTGAAGTGTCAAGGCAAAAATCTGTGTGGGCTCTAGAATGTAGGCAGGAATACTGGCTTGTAAGTATAATTTTTATAGAAATACTTTAGATGTATTCTTATTAAAGAAGAACCAGAATAAAATGGCTAAAGCTATTGGGTAACACCAATATTCTAGCATGTCTTTCTGTAAGATAAGCAAGGGGTCCCAGAGTTTGTTATCCACAAAGAAGGCATATTTTGTGCCTATAATTGGCCATATAATTGCCAGACAGAGTGCAGGATTGGGTTCTGGAAAAGACCTGGAGTGCAAGGGGAAAGCATAATGTGAAACCAAGCTTTTTCTATGTCCATACCTTTTTATTCCAACTCCTTCCTCACAGTTTATTGAATAATTAATGATTCTGCAGAAGGGTATGAAAACTGGCAAGTAGAAAACTTCCATTCTTAATGAATTTCTAATAATAAATAATGCTTATGATATTAAAAATCTGTATTCCACAGACATATTACAAAAAAGCGTGTGCATGGCATGATTTACAAAAAAAAGTACAGATCTTTCATTTAGCCTTTCAGGCATCTTGAGCTGTGCTCATATCCTTCTATTCCTGGTAAGAGGGTAGACTCTGCAATAAAGACTATGATCACAGAACACACAGATAGAAACTGTATAGAAGCAGCATGACTTCTACAACAGGAAATACTGCCTCTCTAACCTGCTGGAGTCCTGTCAGTAAGCATGTGGATTAAGAGAATACAGAAGCCGTAAAATATTTGGATTTTCTAAAAGCCTTTGACAGGGTTAGTAAAGAAACCGGTCACCACAGCTGTTGAGAGAGTGTCTTTTATGGATTGCAAACGGGTTAAAGAATAAAAAGCAAAGAGTAGAGCTCTTTGGTTGTTTTACAGAATGGATATTTCATTTTCAGCAGTGAGGACCCTGAGGGATAGACACTGACACTGGTTTTATTAAACATTTTCATCAAGGGCCTGGAGAAGAGAATGTGCAGTGAAATCTCTAAGTCTAAGGATAATATAAAGCTATTCTGTGTGGTCAGAAGTCATTGCCAACTGGCTGAAGGAACTTCAGGGCTGAGAAGGAAGGTGGCGAAACTGAGCAGAGAAGTAATATGTCAAATGAAATCCAATGTAAAAAAATGTAAGTCAATGCATCGGGGAAGAATAATCTGAGCTCGTGATGCTGAATTCAGAATTACCATCCAGCAGTAGGGAAAAGTATCTTGGAGTCATCTGGAAGTCTCTGAGTTCACAAGCTCAGTGTGCAGTATTAAGCAAAATCAACAAAATGCAGGACATCATCAGAAAAGCTTTTTCAGACAAGATAGAGCACATAATTTTGCTGCTGTATAAAAATATGTGTGCCCACTATTTTGTGCTGTATTACAGTTCTTGCCTCAAGAGATGCTGTGAAATTGAAGGAGAAACATAGAAGGCGATTAAAATAATCAAGCAGATGGATCAACTGTTTATAAGGAGGATAAAAAGCCTGAGATTGGAGAGATCTGAGGAGAATTGTGGTTTATTTCCAAGTGGATAATCTGGCTGTGGAACTAGTAAATAAGTTTCACACATTATGAGAGCAAGGACCACTCACTAAAGTCTATACAAATCATCTAAAGAACAAACAAAAGAAAATATTTTTACAAAGTCTAGAGACTTCCACAGAAGGATGTGAAGGACAGATGGTGTGAGCAGGTTCAGAAGGGAATTAGAAAAGCAACAGGTCCATGAATGACTCTTACACGGACTAGGCAGGCATCTGCCTTCTGATATCCCTTAATGCAGCAGTTCTGCTAACTGGGACAGTATGAGGGGAATTGACTGTAGAAAGCTGTGGGCTTGTGTGTTGTCCATAGTGTCATCTGTGGTACTTTCAGAGGCAGAGCACTGGGGTATTTTGATCATTGGGCTTTTAATGTTTTTAACATGTCTTGAATATATTCATGTCGAATTTGCTTCTCATTTACCCAAGTTTTACATTTGTGTAGTTACAGAGGCTTTAGTTTTTTCTCTCCTGCTTCAGATGAGAGTACATGAAGTACGCTGGACACCAGGTCTGCTCTCCTCTCTTTCATATGCACACAGTTTTAAAAGTTGGACTCATATCCATACATACAGAAAACAAAATGTGAAAATCCAAGTAAAGAAAACCATTTCAGAATAAGGAGAGTAAAAGCTTAACTTGATGGCATAAGCCTGAAAAACCAATGTACCTTTTTTAAATCCTTGCATTTTCACTCCCTTTTCACTGAAAAATGTTTGTTTATTGTTTGCTTTTACAAAGGCTTGGCACACACACTACTTCTTTTGAACTTCAAGTGTAAACAATAAAAGCTTTCTCCAGCTGCCACCTGCCCTCCTCCTCAAATGTCTTTCATTTTTTCCCTAATGGAGAAGGAAAAAATCTCTTGTCACATGAAATCCTTATGACAAACTTTTCAAACAGGAAAAAAAAAAGAATAAAAATATAATAGATTATTAACTATAAGCCACATGGCTACCTTGCTGTCTCTAGGTCACATAAACTAATTTCCATAACAACCTAGACCAGACACAATCCAGTTATAGTTGTAGGCTCCTCGGCTATACGTCCTCTTCTGAAAGAAAATCGCTTACTGTATCCATTGAAGGGGCAAGAGGTTTATAGGGTACATTTGGGATACTACTTCCAGTCTCCATTTCACAATTCACCCCAGTTTTTTATGGAAATCCAGCTACTGCTGAAAGTTAGTGAAACCTGCATTGGTCCTTCTCTGATGGCAAGCCACTTTTCCAAAGCAAGGTGTCCCTGCTGTGTTTGGCGGCAGGGCCGCCGTGGCAAGGTGCTGCACATCTTGCCTGTTAGGCCAGTGGTGCAAACCTGTGAGATGACCATGGAGAGTTTGTGTGCTAAGCCCCACGGTGTCAGTGGTCATTCTCCAGTCCAGGGCACTGACTGCAGGAGCTTGTGCTGCTCTTCTGTACATGCAGAAACGTATGCTTTATTATATGTCACACGTGTTGCATGATCTGATGTGCTCTGGTGTACTTGCAGGCTGGTGGTGTGCTGTGTCACTGATTTAAAGAAATACCACTCTCATTGGCAGGCAGTTGGAAGCAATTAATTACCAATGGATGGCATGTACAGCTGTTCCTTATGTATGGAAACAGAAGAGAAATTAGATTTAATTGGTTTAACATAATGAAGAAAGTGGCATTTATTTTATTATAGCTTTTATAAGCTGAGATACTTGAATTTAATTTTCATTATTTTTTGGATATAGTTGGGCACAATTCTCTTGACAGATGAAAAAATCCCAGAGGAACAAAAATTGAGGATGTTCAACTGCCTCATTAGAAATTTGCAGGATCAGAAGAGGAACATACATATTAGACTAATGAATGATTAAACTAAATATTTTGCTATGTATGCCTATTGCTGCAATTTGGGTTAAATTCCAAATACACATCAGACAGTAGCTGTAATCTTTTTTTAAGAAATTCAAAGTCCTGATTTAAACAGGAAGAGCTGGTGTAATTTACTAAATCATGGTGAATAGATATTTTCACTGCTGATTATATTAGACCTACTGACATGAAATCATAGTGAAGAGAAAAACAATTATGTCTGTATGTGAAATGTAAACACATTCTATAAGTACAAACCAAACTGAATTACAACATATCTATAAAGCATTGGTATTATTAGCTAATATTTGATTGGATGCTGCTCCCACTGTTCATGAAGTAACTATGAGGTTAAATGCATCTATTTCCTTAGCTCAGGCTATCATAATAAAGAGAAAAATTTAGTTCCATGTGACCCTAACATTTAGCTCATTAACGTTTTCAAAAATACTCCTTGTTAAGAGGTGCTGTCCGTGTACAAAGTATTGATATGATACTGCAGCTATTAAGCCTTATAAATAAACACATTTCTACATTACTGTCAACTTAATGCTCATTTTCTAATTATTTAATGTGAATAAATGCAATATAATCTGCATTCAGGCAGTGCTCTTTTTGAAGACATGTTTGTAGACATGCTGGTAGACATATTTGTAAAAATTACTGCAAACTAATGTTGGTGATGTAATGCTAAGTTTATTTTTCACATTCACAATTAAAGAAAAAAATCCAGGTACGTACTGTGTAGCTGCATGCTGTGTTGCATGCAGGGAGACTGATGTTGAAACACTGGTGGGAAAATAGTATAAATTTATTCTGAATACAAATATTTCCCAGCTGATTAAAGAGACCAGTTGTATTTTACCTTCAGATTATATCACCTTTCATAATGTGAAACATTTAAATTATCATTTTTTTTTAATAACAGCATCTTATGTCCCTGTCCTGCCTATCTTGTGTCCTTCCCATAATAGGGGAGTTGGAACCAGATGATCTTTAAGGTTGCTTCTAATAAAAATAACTCTGAGATTCTATGATTCTCATAAATTATTACAATGAGACCTCATGGAACTGTCAGGCTGAATATAGCCTGTCTACAAATTTTTAAGGACATTTTAAAAATTTGGAATGCCAATGAGGAGAGGAGAGGAGAGGAGAGGAGAGGAGAGGAGAGGAGAGGAATGTAACACACTGTTATGCAACCAGACTTTTCAAGTGCAATGTTCTGAGGTAAANGAAGAGAAGAGAAGAGAAGAGAAGAGAAGAGAAGAGAAGAGAAGAGAAGAGAAGAGAAGAGAAGAGAAGAGAAGAGAAGAGAAGAGAAGAGAAGAGAAGAGAAGAGAAGAGAAGAGAAGAGAAGAGAAGAGAAGAGAAGAGAAGAGAAGAGAAGAGAAGAGAAGAGAAGAGAAGAGAAGAGAAGAGAAGAGAAGAGAAGAGAAGAGAAGAGAAGAGAAGAGAAGAGAAGAGAAGAGAAGAGAAGAGAAGAGAAGAGAAAAGAGAAGAGAGCTTTTTAGCTGTTTCAGGGTCCGTGTTTCACTTTTTAAATTAAGGTGGTTTTTTTTTAATTTCTGTAGCTGTTTCTCATAGACAGGAACAAACCTATCCCACTCAATTCAGGGTAAGGGGGAAAATCAGATCTAGATATGAGGCTCAGTGATTTCCTTTATCTCAAAAATAGTCCCGGAACAGAAATCCTGAACATCTGGAAAAGACCAGAACCAGACTGTTCTTTTTGCAGTAGCTAAAATTGCTCAAGTAGTTCAATCCACAACCCAGTGAGACAGAAATATCAGCTGCTGGATATACCAATATAAAATTCAAAAGGGTGTAAAGTGCAGAGCAAATATTTCAGAGTGGAAATTGGTCTCAGGTAGATGCTGTAAATGATTTACTGAATCACAAAGAAAGATAAAATTTTAATAAAAGCCTGAGTTCTGCACTCATATATCCAGTATTTGATCAGTTGATTTTGGCAGCTTTTTGAAATTACTCGTGTTGAGAGACAAGTATACTCTGTAAAGTAAAAATGACCTCTGCATGAGAATCTGTACATTATACAGAAGGTTTGCATAAACACAGTTAATGTAGGATTGCTTACTAAAACCATAAACTGATGACAGATATTTTCATTGTTAGCATTTCTGTATATCAGAGTGTTGTGAAAAAACATAGCATCCTATGCTGCTAATTCACTTTATTTACCTTTTTAAGAAAAGTCTCAGATGCACTTAGTAAATGCAGCATGTACCTGTCTGTCAGCAGAGCAGCCTTTAGTGTTTATTCACCTCCTGTTCTGCAGAACACATGCCTGGAGCAGCTGGCAGATGCATTCAGGGAAACAACTGGTCCCTGTCAACACCACCCAACCTTCTGAGGCCAAGCAGGCACTTAGAAAGTCACAAATAAAGACCAGTGTTTTGTTTTGCCAATAGCCTGGTGTGTTTTCCCCTCCTCTTTTGTTCAGAATGTGCAACACCATCAAAGGGACCTGATTAGAACAAAAGAACAGGGATCACTGTAACAATTATGATAAAAATGAAAATGCATAATAAAAACATACCCCAAAATCAGGAAAATAATGCCAGGTGAAGATGAATACACATCCGCTGGGAACAATTACATAGCAGATGCATCCAAAAATTCATTATCAACGTATAATTTGACATGTTCCTAGTAATGTTATTCATTGCATTTACAAATAATTCATCACAGGTGTTGTGAACTAAAATGGAATACAAGATACTTATGTTATTCACTAGGACAAGAGGAAATGTCCACTTTGTAATTGCACATTGCATTCAATTTTATTAAAAGGTTTTTTTCTTTTGTTGTGTAAATTCTTTTGCCATACTGGATAAATCAGATATAGAGAAACTGCTTTCTTTCCAAAACATATTTATTCTCACCAAAAGAGTGGTAAATGTACTATTATTTCACTTCCTTTTTCTATTTTTCTTGTTTTCCTCAAAATCAAAGTACCTGATTTTGCAAGCTCTATTTTGTATTGTTAGTTTTACTGATTTCAGTTTCTTCTGGTGTACTTCTAATGTTGCAGATCTTGTTCCTTTCAGCTCCTTTTTAATAATAAGATATTCTAGCAGAGGCAAGTTCTGTTCATTCAAGTGTGGCACTATTTAAAATGTTAGATAGAAAGGTATATGCATGAATAAGTAGAGCAGGGATTGATGAAGGATATTTTTTCTTTAACTTGACTCAAAGCAAAACTCTTATTTAAACTTTTTATTTATTGTTTTAGGATTAATTCTGCAATAAGCTCTGCCTAATTTTACTTGTGTTACTACAAATTTCAGTCATAACTAGAAATCAACAAAAGGCAGCATTTCATTCCAGGTCAAGTTCCATAAATAATGACAAAACAAATACATCTGCGTTTCTCTTTTAGTCTGAAATTCATGAAAAAGATTCACTGTCTTTATTGAAAGCTTTATTACAATAGTATAACAATAACTATTAACACGATATTAGAAAGCAACCCAGCACCACTGTGTTTTTAATCCTAGTATGCAGTGTCAAATAGAACCTTCAAGCACATATAAGTAGATAAATACACTTTTGAAAAAAGAATTAATTAATGATTAGCCCCAGCCTGGGTAATATATGGTCCATTCTGATCATATTGTTCTCTCAGGAATTTCAGATCACTGACGTTAACAAAGTTGAAGGTCTTTTAAGGTAATTTTTGAGCTAGCAAATGTTTGCTTCATATTTAGTTCTTCATTATGACTTCTCCTTTCTACATTTGACCACGACACCAGATGCAGGACTTTGCTGTACAGTGATATGATAGGATTTTGCAGTTTTTCATCTGACCTTCTCAGCTCACCTGGCTCCAGAATGGCACACACAACATGTGCCACTCAGGCAGCTGGAGATGACAGCTGTCTGTACCTTATTCAGCATGGTGGTTGGCAGTCGGTAAAAGCTATTCGGTAGGCCAGAGAGAGACACTGTGAAAGCAAACAAGGCAAATTTACTGGTTGGAAGATTCCACTGAGGAAACCATTCAAACAAATTAGCAAAGGAATTGAGTTCTAGTCTC
>WAAG01023450.1:0-11615 GCA_013390105.1 Tichodroma muraria
GCTATACCTTTAACACAGCCTCAAATACTTCTTATATTTCCCTTACAATGCCACTGGCAGCAGATCAGTGCATTCCAACAACACCCTTAGATCTTTGTAGTACGGGGTGCAGGTCTGATGAGTCAGCCCAAGGTTGCACTTCTACTGTTATGGTCTTCTCTAGCTTTTACAGACACTCCTGATGGCTAAAATAGAGTGACTGTAGTACTATTGATGGGGGAAATGAAAAAGAGATGAATTACAGAAAATAACACATGCATCCATCATGAACTCCTCTCCTGTAAGTGAGTGGGAGGTGAATCTGATTCACAGATTCCAAGCTAAATGGATTGCAAAGTTTTGAAGTAAAGAAAAAAATTCCTCTGGGTCAGTGTAGTGGATTCTGGGATTTTTTTTTGGTTTCCCTTCTTACAGCAAAATTCATACTTTATTTCTCAAAATTGCTTTACCCTAAAATGATTTTATCTCCCAGTAGTTGGATGCTGATATTGCTTGATGCTGTACTGTTTCTATGGAACATTATAGTTCTGAATGCTCATTATTATTATTCATCATCTTTCCTAATTGTGTTACATAGGAACTGTTTCAGGGCCTGTGACATGTGGAGTAGATGTTCTATGCACTGTTTGTAATTAAACATCTAATTCAGAGTAGCCTACAGTGCAAGGAACTGTTCACAGATGGTTCCAGATGGTCCTTTCCAGTTCTGTGTTCTCACATTTTTATTACAGTTAAAGGGTAGCAGAAGCAAAAGGTAACTGTCAATCTCTGTAACAGAGATTCTCTGGATTTACAATGATCTTTGATCTCCATTTCCTTTGAAAGAAGGAAGGAAAAATATGTTACTTGAAATCAAATGCAGAAATGAAGAGTGAAATACAAGGTTAAGAAGTAATAGTATGAGAAATTATTTTGTCATACTTGGTTGGGAAGTTTTCACAACTATATTTTATTCATTTTGAGTTGAATAGCAGTGCTTTGCTCCAGCTACCAAATGAAGCACTCACCAACTGTTTTCATCCCTCAAACACCATCTAAACAATGTCTCGCCTCTTCTCTGGTGTTAGTAGATTTAAAATGCATTATCCCCTGCACAGGAAAGTGTCAACATTTTCCAGAGCTATACAGAGGCTTATCTATATCTATGTCTTTCTCTGTATCTATATCTTGCTAATAACTTGCATATGAAGTGCTCTGTATCTTGCAAAACAGACATATGACGCTTTGGCTGCTGTGTAAAGACTCCACACTAATGTTCCCACATGCTTTACGTAACACACGCATGCACCCTGATGCAGCAGAATGGAGCAACTCGGGGAAATCTCAGACCAAAGGGGTTCACTGAATTGCAGAAGTGGGAGGACAACAGATCTGCAACAGGAAAGGTCCCAGATCTTCTCAGCAGCAAGTAACTCATGCAGAATTGCCCCAGTAATCCATTCTACTGAGTGTACAGTTAGCTGTGTCAGACAGGCACACACACAAGATATACCCTCATTAGCAAGGCCGAGGTAGTACTGAAGAGCTCATTTTACACATAGTGTGTAACGCTGAGTTTCATGCTCCTTCAGTCATTAGTTATGGGGATAAGGATCCAATTAAGCCCATATATGTTTGAAAGTTCCCACTCAGGGAAGAGCATGTCTCTATGTTTCTGTGACTCTTTGTATTAGAATTGTGGCTGAGCAAAACTCTAAATCCAGAATTAGGGAGACATGGAGTAGACTTTGTGTTCAGACCAGAATCTGGTACTTCAGGCCCATCCATGTTGTAAGAGGCTGTGGATGAGTGGTAGTGTTTATTGCTGTCTGTACCAGCAACAGCATTTCTAAAACTTTGATACAAGAGAGTGAGTTGGCAATAGGACCAGTCCTGCGCTTTTGCTGGATCAAAATTTCCTTCTGATTGAAAGGCTCTGCTAGTGTCACTCCAGCATATTTAAAAACAAGAATTTCCCGTGGGCCAGCGCTTGGGAGGAAAACCTTTAGCTAGGGGTTAAAAGATAGCTAATCTTCTAATTATCAGTTTGAATTATACCAGAATCTGAGAACTGAGAAGGAAAGGGTAAATCGTGAGGCAGTTGTGTCCTGACAATCCAGCAATCTATGGCAAATGAAGGGCTGCAGTGTTTTCAAGATTAACTGATTTTTACCCAAATAGTGAATGTTCTGGACCAAATCTATGCTCAGACCTGTTCCTTAAGGCATTTTGCAAAAGATAAATTTGGCTTGTTATGTACAAACTCATTTTGATTTTCAGTGTTTCAGTCTGCAAGAGTATTCAGCTGGAGATAAAACATTGGGTTTACCTCTGCATTTGAATAAGTAATGGGGAAAGAAGTTTTAACCCGATGTCTTTTTTCTGTCATGGATTCCATATGCTTGATTTTTTTTTGTTTTCTCCTCAGTCTGTCAAAGTCTCAAAAGTGACCTTGACAAATGATTTTTCTCACTTCTTCTGAGTGTGAATAATCCAAAGTATTTCTGTGCTGATGGTTTGTTTTTATTATGGATTTCCTTGAGACTAAGAAGCTTGAAATAGCAGCTTTTATCTTAAAATGTTTAAACTTGATTAAGCCACAGTAAGTCTGTAGCTATCTGAATATGTGGATAGATATTTGTTCTTGGCACCTATATGGCCTTCACTGATGTAGCATTTGCACATCTTGCAATCCTAGCAGGGTTTTTGTCCCACTGCCCCTTCCGGGCAGGGAACTGTTAGCTGCCTTTTGCAGATGGAAAACGAAAGTGTGACACACAGCCTATCCAGTGACTCCTGGGAAGTCCAAGTGCAAGTTCACAGCAGCATCCACTAGGTCAAACCTATCTTCTTACTATATTATCAGAGCAGTTGCAGGAACAAAGTAAAACCAACCTTCTTTATCATATGCTAACCCACTTTGGAGTTAAATTTGTCTCTTGTAATAGTCTCAATAACTTGAAAATAAGTTTAAGCATGGACAATGTTGTTTTGAAAATAACCGGTTATATGATAAAATCAAATTGATAGCCATGGGCAAGTTCTCTTACCAGGCTGCAATAAAAGCAAACTTATTAAGACTCATGGACTTCAATTAAACCAGTTCTGGATTTGTGGTGGCGGAACTTGAATGAGTGAGCCAGCAGTCACTAGTGAGCAGCTGTAATGACAAAATGCGACAATCCTTCACCTGCTAGCATTGAAAGAAACTTCTTGATGATTACAAATTAGACATATTTCTAGTTGCCCCACCAGTGAATGTATCTTCCTACAGGATGGATATCCATCATAATTTAAGCTGATGTTCATATGTACACTGAATCCAGGAGTGTAACCCATATGTAATTTAATGTAACCCATCCCACACACTGTTTACAGAGTTTGTAAAAGAAATGTGAACAGGATAGTGTAGAGAGGAAGGCAGTGATTTTGCTGAGGCGATCACCTTACAGGGTCTGCAATGTCTGAAGCTTTCCTAGTCTTTGTATGTTCAGGTCAAAACTGACTTTTCCATCTCTAACTTTCTGCTTTAACTGGAGCGTCAAATGTGAATAACAATATTTTATCTGTACTTATCCAGAACTGACAGTCACAGAACCATTTGATTTGGGAGGGACCTTTGGAGGTCACTGCCCACCTTCCTATGGAAAGCAAGGCCAAGTTTGGAGTTATACCTGGCTGCGATGTTAGATCAGGGGCCAAAGGATGTCACCATTTCTGTCTGACATGTGAGACCTCATGGATCAGATTGTGGGTCAGGGCGGGGGCAGAGTGAGCTTGTGGGGCAGGGTCTTCTGAACATTAGCTCCTGATGCAGGCATTAGAGGGATGCTTCTGGCATCCTGAGCATCATGGGAGGCCAAAGCTTGACACGACAGTGGGAGAGATGTGGGTTCTGCGTTCTAGAAGCCCCGTGGCTGCCTTGTCACCACTCAGTATACATGCCAGGCCTAATGGAGAGGTGGGATGAGAGAGGATGGCAAGAAAACAGAAGTCAGCATGCTGTTACTCTTGCAGGAGCAGCTCTGGCTTCACAGTGTGTCCGTCCCTGTCGGTACTGCACGCTGGAAAAGGAGCAGCAGTGGATTCAATGAGGAGTCTCATAGCCCCCAGGAACGTCACAGAGTAAGGAATAGCCTTAGTGCTCCCCTGCCTTGGGGAAGAGTTCAGCAGACATGGAGAAAAAGGAAAGCAAGAAGTTTCTGCAGATGGACTGCAGTCGCTGCAGTCCATCACGCCTGTGACCCCGCCCTGGCCGCTGCGGTCCTGCTTGCAGCCGGCTGCGCGTGTGAGCGAGCTGATCCCGCCGAAGGGGAGCCGGCACCGCGGCGCTAATTAGCCGGCAGCGCTCATTAGAGCGACTCCCGCGCTTGGTTGGTGTCCGAGCGCCCTCTCCTGGTGCGGGCCGGCCGTGCGGGGGCAACATCCCGGGAAGGAGGTGAAGGGACGGGGAAAGGGGAACGGAAGCTACCTTTATCCTACGCCTTGGTCTATGTAGTTAGAGTCTTGTACTGCCTGTAGCATGTTGCTGAGCACTCAGAACTTGGTCAAGTTTCCCAGACTCTCTCCCTCCCCACTTCCCCACCCACTAAAATTCTTGCCTTTTTATATTATTTGGTGTCTAGGAGAAATATTGGATTATCTAGTGTCTTTTCAGTCAACGGCTTCTCTGATGTTCTATGAAGATAGGCATTAGCACAGGTTTGCCTCTCAGTTCTTGTTCTGTCTCTGTGAAGGAGGAATCATTTTGAGCTATCGTCTCTTCCAAATCTCACCTGATTCTAACAGTCTGTGTTGCTGCAGAGAGGCCCCAGACCAGATAATCTGAGGAATTTAATGCAAGTTGCATATTGGTATATATGGAAGATTGTTCAAGAGCAGCTATATAATTGATTGTGTGTATCTCACCGTTTGGATACCATGACCGTCATTAGAGGAGACATAACTTACAACACCACAGTAGCTAGAGTAAGGATGATCTTGCAGTGAAAGTAATCAAAGTAATTATCTTGCAGAACAGTCTGGGTTTAAGTATAATTTTCATTCATTTAAATAACTTCTGCTACATTCAATGAGCTGTAATCCAGTGGAGAGTTTTTTTCTCTGTTCAAACTGTTCCACAAGGAATTTTTCAGCTTTTTGTAGGGGGTGAATTCTAGTAAAATAGGAACTACATGAACAACCACAGTTCTTTGGCATAGGAACCAGGAAAGACTGAGAGCATGAGTAAAAAGCAACAACTTCTATGTAACTGTGAAAGTGTACCTGGATTGCCAGAAAAGCAAATTGCTCTGTTCTTGGACACGGACTGCTGTCATGTGTGCAGGAGGTTCAACAAAGTTGGTCTGAATAAGAGAGGAATGTTCTTCAGAGTCAGAGAAGCCTTTACCCCTTTTCAGCTTTCAGACCGAATGTTTAACTGTCTGCTGCTATCTGTAGTCTGCCCTCAACTTTGCTTCTCTCACCCAAAGATCCAGGGAGAAGTCAGTAATTGTGTAAGCCTGGAGATGCCATGTGGTATGCAAGGGAGTGGGAAAAAAAGCAAACCTTTGGCTTACAGGCCACAGAGTTGACATAGACTGAGGTTGTGGGCCAGCCACAATTGTCTTGGGACTGCTGTTCTCTTCTGCTGGCACGTCATCTGCTTGCAACAATGTGCTGACTGAGCCTGCTTGTCTTTTGTAACGCTTATCCTACTACTCCTTTGCCCTGTAGAGCATTTCTGTATTTCAGCTGCAAATCATAGCAACTAGTTTCTTGTTCTGTCCCTCTTCACAAAAGACAGGAACAGAAGCAAGAGATTTTCTTGGTACCACACAGATACACAGCACACAGATACCACCCTAGAGTGTGGGAATAGGCTCCTCAGTTTATTTTTTGCTTGTACCAACCTGTGAATCTCTCTCTTGTTTCCATGAAGTTCATGTCAGCACTTTGAGCTTTAGTTGTGGTGTAACAGGACAGAAGAGTGTCACGGAGACAGCCCTACCCTCTCAAGAACAGGACTACACAACGTATGCTGCGGTGCTGTGGGTTATATCCCACATACCCTAATAGCCCGCAGAAGGTAGGAGTAGTATGTATTCCTAGGAAAGACTATTAGGAGAAGCTAGAGAAGGACATGTTTTATTCAGCAAGCTCTCTGCAAACAGAGATTTCAGAACAAGCATCCTTAGAGAAGTGTTCCAAAGTGCTTATGGAACTCACAAGTGCAGCCAGCAACCAAGATGCCTATGGCTAAACTGTGTATCAAAAGAAAAATAAAAATAATTGCTGAAAAGAGTTAAAGCTTTGGCTTGTCTTTCTGTGCTTCCTCAGGAAAGGATATAAACTAGCAGCAAAATGTTCTCGGCATCAGCAAAATTCTAGTGCTGTCAAAAAGATCTGAGATGTGTTAAACTTCTGCAGATGCGAATTGAAGTCATATCAGATGTGATCGCTGAAGGAACTGTGTGCCCCGAAATTTCACAAGAAGTCATGCCCAGCAGCTCTTTGAATGCCCATTGGGACAAAAGGTTCTACTTACGGTCTATAATACAAGGGGGTCTTAAGTATTCTTCTTTCAGAAATAATTTTCTTGCCATTGTAGGGAATATGGACAGTTATATTGACAGCATGGGTTGAAGAAGTATAACAGTGCATGTGGCCCCTTGAAGGACCTGTGGGAATAGCTGGTGCCGCTGTGTAACAAAACAGTACCCAAATACTGGAAATTAGCTAAGAGCTACGTTTCCCAGCTGACAGCCCAAAAGGAACAGACAGGACTAGAGGCACCTCTTTTGGAGGGATAGACTTTCAGAAGGGTCAGGGGACTAAGGGACTGTTGCTAACTGGAAGAGTTTTTATTCCCCCCTAGATTAATTTTAAAGGGCATTTCTGTCCAGCTTGCTCAAAAAAATGTTTATCACACAGCTATGGCTTTTGTTGTCCTTGGCTAACAGAAAGTAAAACCAAACTCAACTGTATATTCAAAAAGAAAATTGTGCTTAACGTACATTTTCTCTCATTATCCCTCAGCTCTTTCTCTAACCTGCTTTGGAAGAGGATTATCTGGAGGTGGCCTTTGATAATGTTGTTGGCTTTTAAATACTTGACCTCCCTACCAGGTGTAGCCAGAGGGTTGCAGTGGTGCTTTTCATGGAGATTTCTGTGCTGTGTGAGCAGGACTGCAATCACTAAACTTATTTTACTCAAACCAGGATACAGAAAGTAGATGGCAACAACTTCAAGTCATTAGTGTAATGTTTGACACATGGCTTTTTTTCTGTTTCACTGTCACAGATGTTGCCTATTGCAACACTTGAGACTGAATTTTCATCAAAGGAATGTTTGTAAGAGGAACAGATTTTACCTGGAAAATCCCAAAAAATAACTATATCACGACAGATAATCCCATTCCTCCTGGTGTTTTTCCACTTCCACACGGAATTTATTCCAGAGCATTCCAGTAGAAAATTCAAATCAAAACTTTTTGAAATAAATGAAAGTGAAGGTTCACATCTCAGCATTGCTGTCCGAGTAGTGAAGACATGAAAGGAACTTACTTACATGAGCTGTTTTCTCCATTGCTAGTAAAACTTAGTCTCCTGATACTTGCCACCACCTCTTGAGACTCAGCTGGAGGTGGGAAACAGGTATGAACAGGAGAATGCAAATGTGTCCGTGGTGCTCTTCTCACACCCTCTTACCTGTTAGAGCTGCTATTAGAGCTGTTATTACTTGTTTTATAATAGAAAATCTGGGTTTCAGCAAACTCAGTATTGTATTATTCTTCCGCTTAAATAGGAATGAACTCCTTCCTATTTGCTGAATTGTACTTTACTGTCATCGTCATATATGATCCCCTCAAGCTGCAGTGAGAGACCAGTTTCACTTTGTGTTTTGCACTGCTGTCCAGCTGGGATGCCCCAAGTACCCCACACTGGCAGCTGGGACAGCCATGCCCACGGTCTGTGGCTGAAAGCCTAACTCCATTATGACGTTTCTTTTTGGCTTGAGACGCATTTGGTCTGTTCTTACGTGCATAGTCTGGCTTGGCATTGTGGCTGTGACCATCAAGCTGGAGGATAGTCTTCTAAGTGTCATTCTTCACAGATTTTTTTTTTCCCTCTATTGTTAAATACAACTGTAAATACATTATTGTACTTATGTATTTATGACCTAAGCAGAAATGCCCCTATTCATACATTCAGTGTTATCAACACTGAAGAAACCAGTCCTGTTCAGTGGTGCACTCCAAAGATCCAGTTGGATCCAGTCACACATCTTTACCGTCCTTTCTTTCTATGTTTAAGAGAGTGAGTTTGCTGCAGCTTTTCTCAGCCATCTCATTGCCCCACGAATGTTTAGGAGCAACTGATACACCTCACTGGGTGTTCACTTAGTAACTTGAACTGGTGATATTCTTTGCCTTGCACATTATGATTCGCTATGCATAAGCATTGACACTGTATAATTGTTTATTAGTTTTGGCTTGTCTTTGAATTTTAGAGTAGGAATCATATTCTAAGAAATAGGTTTTTAGGTCAAATTCTCTCTTGCTTTTCCCATAGTCTGTCATTTCATGAACTTGAATCAGTTTTTTTCATTTGTGTTCTTTGGAACTACCATCTCATTTATCTAAGCATATATCCCAGGCCATAACAAAACTTGTCTTGCCCTTTGCTAACTTTTTTCAATACCTATAATACTGTGTTTTTCTTAAACTGCTGAAATCATCATATTTCTCCCTCTGACACTGCACAGTTCTGTTCATTCTTTTCTTTCTCAAAGGCCAAGATTGTGGCAAATGCCCTTTGCTTAGTCTTATAAAACAGTCCTTATAAAACAGTGGATTTTAATTAGCGCAAAGCTAAAGGGGAGAAATATATCTCTGTGATAATTTTCTTGCTTTGTGGAATGAAAAGGAATGTGTTTTATTTTTAGCTGGTGTATATCTGTTTATTGACTTGCTAAGCACAGGACTTCTGAGGTTGAATTGTTTTCCATATCTATGTTTTATTTGCAGATCAGGACAAAAAAAAAGTTTGCAAACATTTTTGTAACATTTTTCAGTTAGAAAGTAATTAATTATATAAGTAAAGTATTATGCTGCATCAGTAAAGCTTGAAACAACTTGCTAAAATTCTCTATACCAATACAGGCATAGTATTTGCATTCCACTTAGGAGCAAAAAGTGTCAGCAGTGTTGTTGAGAGACGCTGAAATAAATAAATCATTGCCTTTTCTGCAATAAGTAACTGTTGTTTTGATTGATACATAAATAACAAGGTAGATTGATCAAGCAAAAATATTTTAAAATAAATGAACAGAATTCTTGATGACTGAGTTGTTTGTCTATAAGGATCCCTTAATACAACACAATTACTTTTTACAGGAATATCTTTGGTAAGATGCAGAACATTCTTCTGTAGCTTACCACGGTTTAAGTCACCCACAGAGGTTAGTGAAAATTGCGATCATTCTCAAAGTGGTGTATTGGCTTTAGCTTTTGTCCTCATCATAGCAGATGCTGCAGGGCAGAGAGTGCCAGCCATTGACTTGAGAGCATTTCAAGCATGGATTGCAAGAGTGACCTCATTGACATGCTCCCAGGATGTGAGCACAGACCAGGGCAGACTGGGCAATTGTGACTATGGGAGGAGGTATCCCAGCAGCAATTGTTGAGGCTGGAGTCAGCTTATTCCCAAAGTAATGAGCTATGGGCATCATAAGAAGCATGTTGAAGCAAGAAGATGACTGAACTAGTCAAAAAAAATTGATTTTGTACATTAACTCTTTCTGCTTGGTTTTGACTCCTGGGTAGTTTGGGTGTATTCAACCAGCTTATGTTTCTCTATAATATAGAAAAATTGTCTGTGTCTTTCAATATAATCAAACTAAAACCTCATTTTTAAGCTAGATCATCAGCCATTATAAATCCATCACTTCTTTCCTTCCTCAGGGATCTCTGATACCAATTTTGAGGGGCTTAGGGAAGGATTAATACCGACTTAGCTCAGTAGATTTTATTTTAAATACCTTACAATTTATGTGAGTATATATCATTCTTTATTGAAGGAA
The DNA here is from genome assembly GCA_013390105.1 of Tichodroma muraria. Classification (NCBI taxonomy): domain Eukaryota; kingdom Metazoa; phylum Chordata; class Aves; order Passeriformes; family Sittidae; genus Tichodroma; species Tichodroma muraria. The sequence continues at coordinate 10,042 of WAAG01023450.1, forward strand.
GTGCATCAATGAGTTTTTTTTAAAGGTGTCTGAAGCAGATCAGTCAGAATATATGAATGATCTGGTTGACACTGGGCAGATGGCACGTGTGGTTTTGCTCCTGTTCAGTAATATGCACCAGTATTGCTGTGTTATGGCCCAGACTGTAAGAAGAAGTTTATGAATCTGCAAATATTTTTGGTGTTGGACTTCATCCATATTATCAGGCTGAATTTTTATAGAAGTGCTTAGCCAATGGAATCTCTTCTGGCAGATGGGTCATTTGAATTATTGATTTACATCTCTTAGTGAGATTTTTTTTTCCATATCACATAGATCTGAGGGTTGTGCTGGTTAGCCTCACTGTACGTGATCCACAGCAAGAATCTTTTTAACTAATTTCAAAGCTGAGCGAGTATTTATCCTAACATCAGAAATACAGCTGTGTTTCTGACCTAGAGGATCATTGCTTCATTAGGCCTGATTAACGACAGCATGATTCCAGTTTTGCTGTGTGGATTTATATCAGTATACAACTTCAGTAATGTAATAAATTAAAACCAGTGTGCCAAATCCTGATTCAGCTGAAGTCAACAGCAGCAGTACTGCTGACCTCACGTAGCAGAGTGACCTGTTTGAAAGCATTTGTAATGTCCTTGTATCTCAATTTCCTTATGACTTTTTATGACTGGAAGTAAAGGGACAGCATTTTTGTTTGTATGTTTTAGCTTTCTGTATGCTCTTTTCAGCATGCTATTGTGCTGCTTTTGCAAAACACGGTATATATCTGTTACAGTGTCCAGTTCAAAGGATGCAGCTCTGCTGCCGTTGTCTAGTTAGTTATTGTTTGCTCTGCATTCACTGGCCCTACAAAAAGTTCTGATTTACTGCCTTACTGTTACCCAACCAAGTGACATTCTTGCAGCTTTAACTGCTTCATGTATCCTTAAGAATGGTTTAGTTTGATTTTTAAAGCATAGTTGATTTAAAGGGAAGTTTACTGCCCATATGCTTGACCCTTATTTAATAAATGGAAGCTTTTGATGCTCTACAAACCAATTGTTCTTCTTGAGTTTCCAATCTGCGTTTTTATACTTTAAAGCCTTTTTCTTTGATAATTAACATACACGATCCCATTTGATAGTAGGGATTTAACACCCTTTACCTCGGTGCAGCTATGACAGTTTTACCAACTGAGGATTTGGCCTTGATCTCTGCTGCCTTAATTCACACAGGCTCCCTTCCAGCATCTCTGGTCAAGGTTAAATCAGCTTTTCACAGCAGTGAATCAACGTCATTGATTTATTCTCTATTTTACTTATGAGCCTTGATATTATTCCTGTCTGTTTGAAGATGTCTGTGTCAAGTCCCAAGCAGCTATCTAAACATTGAATATATCCTTGTTATAGAGTTACATCGTCCCCTTAAATCATGTTTGAATTCCAAATTTAAAGGCAGTTATGTGAATCAGCCATACCACAGTGCCCACAGTGACAAATGAAAGAAAAAGCATCAGATACATGATATTGTTCTTAAGATTACTCTGCTGCTTACATGGTCTTTATTCTTTTCTCATGTGAAAGTGCCTCGTATGT
>WAAG01023474.1:1907-33814 GCA_013390105.1 Tichodroma muraria
GAAATAATCCTGTCTAAATCATTCTCAGTTCCTGAAATGTCTGACTACCGCAGAGTATTTTTACACTAATATTTTTAAAAGTACAGTAGTGTAAAGATCTTTTTTGGATACAACTTAAAAAAATTTCCAACATGAAATCAGCAGCCCGTTATCTCAAAGGNTAATAATATTGATATTCCAACATATATAAGGCATAAATTCCCGTTTGTATTGTAGGGTGACCAAAAATACTGGATCTAGCATAGACCCAAATTCAAGTGTTAGGTCATGGTAAGGCAAGATTTTTCACTAACTGTTGAGTCTATTTAAAGTAAAATGAACAACTGTTTTTAATTGTAAATATATATTGTAATTTACTTAGAGTAAAGAGTTAATTTACTTAGATACTTAGAGTAAATCTCTTGGGCCTCAAATTTAATGCTGAAAAATTTCTAGGTTTGGTCTAGATTATAACTAGTAAGAACAATGAACATCTTCCAACATTTTAATAATGGTGCTTCTTTGTGCCATCTAGATAAAGGAACTGAGATGATGATAGTTTTAATAAATTATTTAATTGATTAATTAAAAAGGAAGCTTTTTTGGGATTTTCAGCAGATTTTCAGAGGAAAAAAAGAAAAAAAAGACATTAAAAAAATACTATGCATTCTAAACATGGGGTCTTTATTTCTTGAGGAAAATTTAAGTCATCAGTATTATAGCCCAAGTAAGCACTTATCTCTAATTCTGAAAGGGTTTATTTCTTTAATTGTTCTTTGATTTTACTGCCTGGAGACCAGCCTGCTAATTTTATTCATAGCAGAGGTATTATTAACCACACAACAGCGCCCATTGCCACAGGCAGTCTCAGTGCTCTCTGCTATCTCTTTGTTTTTGTTTTGTAGAAGTGTATTCTTTTGGCTGCTGTGGCAACTGTTTATTACATACATTTACCAAAGTACCTACCTCCTGATATCACTGTAGCATCTGGGCAGGCAGCTGTGACTCCCTTTCCCTTCCCTACGCCACTGTTGCTGCAGCTCCCACTCTGCTTGCTCTTCATTTTCCAGGGAAGAAAGGAAACAAAATTACTGTACTGTAATAAACCACCCCTGTAGCATTTTTGACCCCCTCCTCACTTCTGGAAAAAGAGGGAAAAATAGCAGGATGTGTTGATGGCTTTTGATGAGGGAAAAAGAAGTGGGGCGTTAGGAGGAGTGGTGTCTGCATGTATCTGAAGTGAGGAAGGACCATCCACCGTGATGAAGGAGCAATGAATTGTCACCATACAGAGACAAGGTCGTGGAGAAACCACCCTCAGGCAGAAACTAGAAAATACATGCACTACAAAGAACAATAGCCAATAACAAGGGAGTAATAAAGCTCGAGAGGTGGTGGATCAGGTGGGCTTCCAGGTTGCAGAGGAGAGAGTACTGGGACAAGAGCAGGAGAAATTCAGCAGATAACCTGTACTGCTGGCACCGTCTGTATCCTAATACTGTCTGTATCCATTCCAGAGTTACAGAAACATGGCAGTGGCTTTCAGGACTGTGATGCTGATGCCTTAAGTTTAGGCATCAATGCCACTGCTTCTCAATGGCACTTTTTTCTCATTTTGTTGAATAGGGCTGGGTGGGTTGTGGAAGTGGGTGTGAATCACCTGGTGATGTATCAGCATAGCCGCTGCTGCTTTGCTTCTTCCCAGTTTGAGATTATCCAGCAACCACTTCCCCAGCACAGCCCCACTGCTCATCTCATGGTTGTCCCCAAGCACAAGGTCAGCCTTGAGCTGTGGCGCAGACCAAAGCCACACTTTTGCTTAGAACGAATTTCATTATTGGCATCGTGTTCAAAACAGAGAGCAGAGGGTACAGTGAGCTTATTTTAATGAAGCTTCATATCTGCTTCTCAAGAGATGTATCTCATTGAAAGCTGAATCTGCAGTCTTCTGGTTTTCCACATCCATCTTCTCCCCTCACCAGCTGTGCTCTTAAATTATTTTGCCAATCTTCCCATACTTTTGTATCCACTTGGCCCTCTAGGCAAGTGGCTTCCCAGCAGCATTCACAGAAAGCAGCTAGAGGCAGGATCTGCTCCTGCATATCTGTTAGATGTGCAAGAAATGGGATTGCAAGAAACTGTTCTAATACTTAGAAATGGAGATCATTCTGTAAAGAGCTTCTCTCCTCAGTGGGAAAACTCCTAAACGTTGAAGCCAAGGCTCTGCACAATAAAAGACAAGGAAGAGAAAGAGCCTTGGATGTGTCCTTCTTTTTCCTACTGTCATGAGTTACCAAAGGTAGTTGAGAGGGACTGCATTCTCCACAGACTGCACCCTGGTTCTGATGTGTGCTTCTGTGTGCTAGGGCAATTCAGATTACATAATGCAATAACAGGCGTGAATTGCCATTGACAATGCCGTGGAAAGTGAGTTCATGTGCATTAGTATGATATCCTGGTTCTGCTTCATTCTTCACTGTTATAAAAACTCACATGCTCCACAAGAATCTTTCAATTTCATTCTGAGTCCTGAGGAATAGGAGGGCCTTCAACCAGTGTGCTTTCCTATTTGGCCTGATCACTTCCCTGCCATGCACTGTTCATGTATCAGATCTAAAAGACCCTTGAAGTTAAAATCCTGCATGTTTTGTGCTACAGGCTTGCCTTTCCATTGTGTTAAAGAGTATCCACTTTAATGGTGGATACCAGCAGGATTCAGAGACCAAGAACTGAAGGGAAGACACTGAAATAGTCCTCATTTTACACCTTACCAGAAATACACTTTGAATTTATTCTACCTCTGGTCATAGACACTGGGATAGCATGTAAGCCCCCTCACCAAGAAATATAAAGTAGATTTAAAATGATAATATTATTTTGATTAATCTCTTTTGTATGACTACTTGATAATCAAGATAGACATTGTTATTTTTTTGACCTTCTGTATTAAAATTATTCTCTGGAAATTAGGTGCATTTGTATACAAATGACAGCTAAAAATCAACTGTACTTCAATAACTTCTCCAGACAGGTTTTCATCCTATATATCTCATGGGTACTGTTGTTTTCATACAACTCTCCTAATACATTATTTTGCGTTTAATATTTTAGGATATTTTAAATGCAGGGAAAGCTTGGTGTTTATAATGCCTTGCACTGGGCAAGCAGTTTTTAGCAGCACTACTTTCAAGTGGCTGCCTGTCTAAAACATACTGAGGGAATAGAAAATACTCCATGTGGTAAGCATATTTAAAGCAGAGTTAATTCAGTTCTAGTAGCATTTAAAATGTTTTGCTAATAACTGTAACTGATGTCCATCCATTTCACCTGCAAGTATCTATGGGAAGCCATGGCAGAACTGAAATATTGGAGAGGCAAAGAAGAATGAAATAAAAAGAAGACCATTTTACGTGTTTTCTCTCCTTTGTCCTGAATTTCATACACTCATATGGATGTCATTCTGGGAGAAAACTGGCTCCATGTCCAGCTATTCCAGCTCTTCCACTGAGCAAACCTCCACAGAGGTGAAATACAGTATTCTGTGGAGGGTCTGTCTCATAGCTGTAGGGGAATAATAGCAGCAGACAGCTGGCTCTTGGCAAGCCATTAATAACTTCAAGTCTCCAGAGGCTCAGCTGCACCTCCTTGGTCCTATGTTACATATTCCACCTGGGAGGTAACACTGGAAATGTAAGGAACACCAGTTCCAGAGCCACACTACAACCTCTCTGCTGGTTCCTTGATTGCCCCACCCTCAGAGTCACTGGGCTGTCAGCATCTAGGCTCACACTGGGAGGCTGCACTGCTGGTCTGACAGTGGACCTGTCCTCCCAACCACCTTACAGTTCATCCAGTTCCACCTGGAGCTGCACAGCCACCATTATCTCTCCCTTGGAGCTGACTGCTGTAGCAGCAGGCTCGTTGCAGGCAGCTCGTGTGTGCTCTGGCCCTGGGTCAGCTGAGCTCAGGACAGTTTTAGTCTGCCTTTTGCTGAGAGGGTGCACATCTGAATCTGTCCTTCCAAAGATTACAGAACTTCAGGCACTGAGCTGTTTGGTGCACTTTCTTTGAGATCCGTGGTTTGGTTGCCAGTAACTTTAATAGAGCTGGAATATAAATCATACTGAATGTAAAACATTTGGGCTTCAGTCTGTTGGGCAGATATCCATGTAGAGAGAAGGGTAATTAAATCCTCTTGCATTTTAAACCTTATAGAATAAGGCTCTGGCTGAGGTCTTGCACATGTGGGATTTATCTCTGGTGAAGCCCGTTTGGGTTGCCAGTAATGTGGATAAATAAAAGGCTTAACAATTAAGAAAGAAGGAAAATAAAGATAATGCACCTGACAAACTTTTTGTATTATTAATGCACAAATGAAAAACCGTGATGTTTGTGCATGTTGTTGCCCTTAATACCAGCTGTTGCCTGTGCACATGGGCTGGTATTTCACATGGTTGAACAGCCCTGCTGCCAGCAAGCACTCAAACAGGCAACGTCAATAACAGCAGTCTTCCCGCACTCCATACAATTTAATCTATTCTTCAAATTAATAATAATACTTAATAAAGCTTCATCTCTCATTTGCAAAGAAAACCTTCAATTAATGTTAATCAGCATCCTCAGAATGTGATCAGGCTGGGCTTGTAGCTGGACGTGCCGAAACAGTTCAACTGGCAGATGGAGTGTTTTCCAACTATTCTAATTAATGGCTGCTCATTTCAAATGTTAATGCAATTAAATAAATAGGCAAAACAAATAAAAATAATATACAGTATGAAAATGCCACTATCAGAGAGAGTTCTGATCAAAAAAGTGAGCTGCACTAAAATCCAGAAAGGTCCCAACCATCCCCTCCTGGTAAATAAGTTCTGAAAGAGCTAGGGCTAACTTCTGTTACTGTTTCCAACTGTTTCTCTGGGAATGACATTTATATCACTTCCATTTTAACCTGCTGGCATCCACTGAGGAATTGCTTCTTTAAGTGTTAGAACATTTTCCTGCAGAAAATGAGAAGGGATTCCTTTCACATATTATGGGCTTTTTTTTGGTGTAAGATTTAGACTTGCCTTGCTTCTTGTCTTTTCTATTTGAAATAATTGCCTGCATTTTTTTTAAGGAGTTTTATTTTCTGTGAACATTGTATACCATATACCACTGATGTAGGACTGCATTTGTTTGGGCTTATAAAGAGTTCAATTAGCCCCTTAATGCCTAGTTCAGTCACAATTAAACCTTCCCTGTTGACTCAGGATTGGTCTTTCTAAAGGCATTGGAGGTGGTTTTAATTATTCATTCTCTGGTTTGTTTCTTACAGCAGTCTCAGCTGTGCTTTATTATTCAAAGGTTAATGCAAACTGAGAACTGGGTAAATTAAATTTGTTTGGCAGCTAGCAACCTGATGTATTATCGACACTGTGAAATATGGATGGCAACACTTCTGCTATTGTGCCACTTAAAAAGCCAGATTTTATCTTTAAAACAATTGCTAGTTTTGTTACTATGGCTGACAGAAAATGAACGTTCCATAATGTTATAGTCTCTGTAACCCATTATTGTTGAGAAAGCAAGGTAGTTTGGAAAGCCAAGAAGCATTAGCAGCTATTGTAGAAAATGGATGTAGGTACCATGACTAATGAAGTGCCCTGCACAGGACTAAGTCGTGCAGCTGTATTCAGGGAATCATGCAGTCAGAAGTTTTAATGAAGGGAGCCCAAGGAAATGCAGGTGAAAGTGAGTTTTATTAACTTCCAGTGAACAAAACGAATAGTTGAGCAGTGAACACGACATGATGTCGTATAATAATTGTATGCCTTGGGTACATTGTGAGGCATGGAGCATAGCCAGGAGCTTACAGCTGTTCTACACACAGAGTGATTCCACAAACCCCTGTACGCTGCAGAGAACTTCACTGCAAACGTAACAAGAATTGTTTCACAAGAAATGCCTTTGGACAATACCACATCACTTTTTTGAGATATCTAACAACACTGCCTTCCTCCAAAAAATATTAATCAGATATCTGGAAGTCACCATTCCAGTTGATCCTAATTAAAATTCAGGTCCTGTGTCAGTGACTGTGATCAGCAGGCTGTGAACAGAAAAGAGGTCTTCATATGCTTTAAAAGGCCATCCTGGGTAAAGTACATATTTGTATGGACAGGCATTATGTTGTATGAAAGGAGGCTGTGTTGGCTTTTAGAAGAGTCATGCCCAAGAACTTTTATTAGTTAGTATTTTATTTCATATTTTTCAGGAATTCACCATACGGGTGAGAGATTTTTCTTGTTTCATACAGGATTATCTTTTGTACATTTTAAATATTATTTCAGTACTGTGTTTTTAACCAAGGACATTGAAATAACATAATCCAACACTTCCTGTTGGATTTAACATAATTAACATAACCCACTTCCTGTTTATATTAATTTTAAGATAGGACAACGATTGCAGAGCAAAGCAGCCTTCTGTGGTAGTGACTGGAGACGTAAGGTTAGGAACAAGTGCAGCTGCAAGGTTGGCTGTACCCTGCTCAGCCCTCAGTACAGTCTGTGCTGTGTAATGTGTGTAATTACAGTGCTGCTGACTGAGGAGGTAGGTGGATGAGGAGGTAGGTGAAAATAGGATGGCTCGTGAAGCAAGACAGTGACAAGACATCTCAGCAAAGTCTCTATATCCTTGCACTGTAAATGCTTCACATCTGCCCACTAAAATATTTGAGATAAGACAGTTGGGAATTTTTCTGTGCTTATTTGAATAATTTATGATGGGATTTTAATACTTCTTCCTGTCTGAATATATCACTTCTCTGACAGCTTAGGACATCAGATGCATGTTTTATCGAGGACTAACTTAATGAATATGATACACAATTTTCGTTTCTGGTGTTACATCAAAACCAGCTGGTACTACTGGTAGAGTATAACTGATGCAGTATATCCTTGATTGTATGTGGTTATTATGTTATATTTCTGTTTTCTATTTTAGTGCTGGACCCAAAGGAGACAACATTTACGAATGGAGGTCAACTATACTGGGGCCTCCAGGGTCTGTATATGAAGGTGGAGTTTTCTTCCTTGACATAACCTTTTCGCCGGACTATCCTTTTAAACCACCCAAGGTTAGTAGAAGGATATTCGAAGTCTGATCGGAGTCTTCTCCTTCTGATATTTTTTAGTGTGTATGTTGGTATATCATTTTAGAATGAAACATAAAACTTTCAAAGCAATAATGAGTTTTTAAACTTGACTCTTCTGATAGAAAGAATTTAAATAACTGGCTAAAATTTGCTTGCATGCTGCCAGTATAGCTGAATGTATATGGATTTATTTAGCAAAAGGTTGCATAACTTCCAGTAACAATTTTTTTAATTTGGATTTCTTTCTAATATGAAAGTGCTTATATTTGAGTTTCACCCTTTGTAAGTAGCTGGAGATATTTAATCTTTCATGTTGACCCAAATAATTCACCAGGCTCGTATGGCTGTCTGGACAAAAATATGCACCTGTTTCATTACCCCATATAATATCTGCAGGTGCAAGATATTGTAAGTAATTGCTTTACATCAATTTTCTGGAAGAATGTGGAAATACGGCACCGAAGTCAAGAAATTGGAGTGACAGAGATTTACAGAAATCCATATAGATTCTTTTTATAATGCTGTCTATAATGATACCAGGCAGAAACAGAGAACTGTATCAATAACGTGAAGGTGGCAGATCATTACCATGATCAGCTTGAAATGTCAAACAGGAAAAATCTAGTGGTTAGGAAGACTGCAAAAGCAGAAATGGGTGGAATGTGGCAATGCAGAGCGTCATCTATAACCAGTAGTAATAATTGCTGAGGAGGATGTCAGAATGGGACTTCATTGCTTGATCACAGGATTATTGCAAACCACCTGCTTAATGTATTTATAAAAAAGGCAAACATCCTCCTAAAATGCATTCTCTGGTCTACAGAGAGAAGGAATTACCAATGTCAGATACAAGATGCTTGGAAGACCGAGTGCAAATCTTAGTACACATGTTCACTAGTAGGAACAGAAACCGGGGAAATTTATCCCACAGAGCTATTAATAGAATCAGATAAATTTATGGGGCTGTCTTGCATGAAACAAAGTAAAAACAGGTGCATTGTTCACCTTTCCACTCTGGAGAGTGTGACTGGAAGGAACTATGAGTTCAAAAATATTTATGTTGTTTCTGATGCATTTATGAAAGAATGGGTGTGCCATGTTGGTCTCTAGTAGAAGGATATTGCATTAAAAGAGAGAAAAGCCAATTCCTATTTGATTACTTTGAGTAGATTATTGAAATATAAGTGCTTATGTATAGAATTTTAATGCCAAAGTAGTAATGTAATTTACTACTGTACTAATTTAGTAATTTACAGTTGTAGATAACATTATCAGGAAAAGTTTTGTAAAACAAATGAGAAATGTGAATGCAAAGCACTTGTCATTCTGTAAACTGGACTTTCGCAGCCAGTAATCTAAAGATGGGTGATTACAGCAGTATTAGAGATGGTCTAAATTTGTTTCCCACTTTCAGTGTTCCAGTTTAGAGAAGCCTTGATGTCACTGAGAGGCCTTAGAGGAGTTGTACACCTTGCTGACTGCACAGCTTCAGATTTAGGCAGCTGTTGTTACACAGTGAAGAAAGAATTTGAAACTTTATAATGTCTCCTTCAGTTAGTTAAAGCTCTGGGCACACTGAGTTGGGGTCAGTCCTGTTCTGTTCTTTCCCCTGTCCTGTTCTTCCTGCCATCCCTCAGCCCAGCCCACTGTCTGTACAAGGTCTGTTTTAATAAGCCCTATTTATTTACTTCTTTCTTGGGCTTAGTCTTCACGCTAGCTGCCATGCGAGGGTTAATTCAGTCCCCCCAAAAAAGTAAAAATTGTATTATTTAGGGGATAAAATGGCTTTATGGTATTTAAAATAGAGCTTGAAGTTCTCTCAGAGAACTAATACGTAAGAACTAGCTCAGAAAGACAAGTTACAGGGAGGTCTTTCGTCATTATCTCTGTTGAATCTGTTGAGTCTTGATGCAGTGTATGCAATAGACACCCTTTTAAAATAGAAGTTGAAGGTCCAGTTTGCTATTTCACCACGAGGTAAAGTCTTTTTCAGTCTGCACTCAGTTGTGCTCGGCAACTGTCTTATTTTGGAACATGAGTAATGCAGCTGTGCATTGCTTATTAATGAAATGTCAAGTGAAGAGGTGGTTCTTGTCCTGCTTTGTCATAGATTTTATTGTCTGCCTTTATCTTGATGCCAGTTGTCATTGTAAGAAATGTGTGCATATAAATCATGTGAAAATGTACTGCTTGATAAAGGATAAGAGAATTGATGATGCCATATTGTATTACTAAATGGACAGTATTTTATGGTGAGGGAAATTGTCATCTGTGAGAAAGTAGTGAGTGCGTGTGCACAGGGGATTCAAGTCAGATATAACTGTGTCATAAGCATGTGTTATACACATGGATTCTTACTCTATTCACTTCAGCCACAGTTCTAAATGACCCCTGTTTTCAGTCCTGCTGTATGACCTTGCAAACTGCTGCATTTCTTTACACCTATTTTCCAGACCTTATGAAACTCATTCATGGGTAAAATAGTTGGGGAAATCCCTTGAATAAAGCAGCATGGGAAGACCACTGCTTATCATAAGGTATCTGTTGCCAGTCAGCACTGCTGGGAAAGGGTAGTTAAGTATGTTCTCCCCAAGCTGATTTCTAGCAAAGGAAAGGTACTGAGTACGTGGAACGTAGCACATGGCCTCACGGTACAGTGCCATCTGTGTCACTGCATGTTGGTATCTCTTTTATTTCGCCACAAGATTTGTGATATTTTATTCTGTTCTCAGAATCATGGATTATAGGGTTATAGGCGTAGATCATTTTAGATTTCTTTGTAATTATATTCTAATTTTTCTAACTCCTTATGGCTCTATCATCATCATCATCATCATCATAGAAAACCTAGGGATAAAGTACAAGACTCTGAAATGTACTGAGAAAGACAAAAATGTGTCCTGAGTGTTGGCAAGATTACCTCCCTGTAAGACAATAGCAGAAAGGGTCTAATTCACATTTTTCGCTATGATCGAATCATAAATTACTCCTGAGATTTCTTTGGGCCATTTTCATCCCTCCTTCACTATGAAGTAAGGAAATATTTAAACAAGTACTGTCAAAATTGATCTTCAAAAATGTGATCACAAAAAACCCATGAAGAAACAGAAACTGTATTTCCCAGATGCAATTCCTTGACCCAGCCTGGGCTTCCAAAGGCAAATTCCCATATCACATAACATAGTCACTGTTAAGGGACCTAACCCACAGTGTGTTAAAATCTGCAGAAAGATCCCTTTTCCTTATCTATGGTCAGATGCTGTGCACTCCATTATCATGCATGTGTATGTCACACATGGATCTTGAGGAGGGTAAAGTAATTTTTTAAATAAGAAAAATACATTGAAAAATGGATTTTGGATATGTGTCTTGTATTTTATTGCCATCATTAAAATGCGTTTGTGGTGTAACCACTGTTTTATTTGTATTATACAAAGTTTTTGACATTTTCTGAGGGATCCAGATTGCTTCTGTAAACACTGTTGATGCCTGTTCTGATCACTGGGCACCCTGTTGCATGTTGGAAAACATTTATTAAATGAAGAACAGAGACCACATTTGCACAAGTAAAGATATTCGACCTATATTTTGGTTTTTCTTTTTAACAAATGTACAAAGTAATTTTCTTTTGTTCTTCTAGATAGTTAATCTGCTTTTCTACTTTGCCTTTATCACATAAAAGAAAGTGAATCACTCTTTCATTTAGGTTTTGTTTAACAAAGAATAAATATCTTTCCAAATTTTCACTTTTAGGTGTTTCTTCAGTTTTTGCACCTTTGTAGCCTCTAACAGTCTTAAGATTTTCAGGTTTTATCTACATTTTCCACATGAATTCTCCTCTGTGATCCAGTTCACATTTCAGGTTTTGTATAGCACACATCACTGTCATCAGGCTTCCGTTCCAGTCTGCACCAACAAGTCTTTCCCCTATTGATCCATAGTTTTCTTTTTGTCTGTCCTTACCTGTCAGTATCGTTCCAAAGTTAAACCTTATGTATAGTATCAAATTACGTTGCTCTTCACTATCACAGAATAAACCATGTGGTAAGTCAGAGTATAATTTGCTCTCACACTATTAATTTCTTCCCCTTTGAAGTCAGTCTGTTTCAGTATTTCAGCCTTGTCGCATGCCTTGAAACTGGACTCCGAATTTTTTGAGCCAGAGGTCATTGACCTTTTCAGCTCTGCTTTCCTTATAAATCAATGGCATTTGGCTTCACTCACAATTACAACACACTCATGCAGAGGAGGGAGTTGTTCTTCCCCAAAAAAGTTTACCTCTGTGTGACCAATTCAGCTTGAGTAGGAGTGATGGAGGGCCAGCCCAGCCTAACTCTGATTTAGCTCTACGACCAGAAAACAAGATTTTTAGAACAGCTCATCTGAGAACTGACGTATTAGCTTTGGCTTTCTGGGAGGCTCTAATCAATTAAAAATATTTCCTTGCCTCCACTGTGAGGAAGCTGCTGTAGCTCTGCAGAAATGAGCTGAGCACCTTGTTGGCTGAGTCAGCAAGAAAGCAGGCCGGCTGCACCATCACCATTCTCCTCTTGGCTGCATCCTCAGTGTCATGTTGGTTTTATGAGATGCCAGATAGAAGGAAGGTATGGAACACAGAAAGTGAGGCATAGATGTGGTGATGAGCTCACTTTCTGCTAAAGGACAGATGCTGCTGAGGCTTCAGTCTCAGTCACAAAGTGAGGTTTCACATCAGCCCAAAAATACAGCACATCCCTTGTAGTGTAGGGGACTGAAAAATAGACAAAGCTGTGCCCTGTTCAGAGCAGAAATGAATAAAAATGCTTAGATGACCTGCCAAGGAAATAACCATACAGTTTTTTCAGTGGCTTAATGACCCCCTCAGCCTTTTTTAGAAATACCTTCGAGATTTCTTCTGCCTGCTAACTTATCTTCCTTTCATCCTTAATGGATTCAGACAGTTCACCCCTTGGCTTTAACAGAGGAAAGCTCGCTCTCTCTCTCTCTATCCCATTCAATACCCCAAAGCTCCATCCTTGGGGTATTGAATGGAATCTAGCCATGCATAGATGTCTCTTGTGGGAGGACGTGTGTGTGTGTGTGTGTATCTGTGGGTGTACATGTATCACTATTCATACGTTTTCATGTGTATTTGAGTAGGGGCCATCAGATCTTTTAGTCAGCCTGGTCTGACAGAAAGAATTTCACCTCAGTTTCTGTCCTCAGTCCACATAAGAAATCAGTGAATTCCCCAAATATGCAAGGTTTTGGTCTGAGATCTTTTAAAATTTAGTCATCAGTACAAACACCACAGTTTTGCGTACACTACACAACTGAGGGAAGGGCAGTAATTTCATTATCCTGCATACTGTCCCTCTGGAGCAGGAAGCTTTGACAAATCAGGAAGCCATACCAGTCTTCTGTACAGGTGTTTGTAGAAAAGTGAATGCTCTTCGAGAGAACTTTCCTCTCAGGAATTGTCACTGCAGTGGAGTCTGCATTTTCATCAAGAATAATCTTTATTAATAACTTCTACTCTCATATTTGACTACGTTCAGTCTATCACAGTGTCAATTCAATTTAGCTTTGGCTGATACAATACGGATATATCTATCATTATCCTAGTATTCTGCTTGCTTTATTTTTGAACTTGAATGATTTATAGAATCTCTTAGTCCCAACTCTACAATTAATCTTGCTGGGGACTTTAATCTCAGCTGACTGAAAAATGGTTCATAGGACTTGAAAGATGCAATATGCTAAATCACCTCTAAATTGAAATTAAAATAACAGAAAACTCTATGTCCTCCATGTAAATCTCCTATGCCTATCGACTGACTGAAAAGCTACTCTCAGCACTTGAAAGTCTAAATGGTTTAAATCAACTGTTGGACTGCAAGGGAGGCCCCTTTCTAAATATAATGCACAATGTCTGGAGAGTCTGATCTTAATGGCAAGATTAAACACCTCTTCAGGTCTTTTAATACGTAATTGTAATATAGCACTAATCTCAATGAGCTAAATATCCTTTTGTGGAATTCTTCTCCTGTGGTAGACACTTTTGACCTATTTTGTAAGTTCAGCCTCGTGTCTAAGGGGCAATTCTTTTTGTTCCTGGCTTCTACTCTACATGTTCTTATTTGTTTTACATGTGATTGGTGGTTAAGGACACTTTTATCTGCAGTGTAGTTAAAAAACAGTGCTTACAAGAGTAGATGCAAAATAAAATAAGCATTCCTTGGTATTTCTAACATTGTTAAAATGAACCTTACATGGCAGACATGCACTTTAAATTGCGTTTGTCGCTATTAACACTTGAAGCTCTAAAACTCCTTAAGTACAGCCCATTTGATTGACCCCTTTTTACCATCTCTGCAACCCTGATGCAAGCAGGGCTTCAGTCCACATCCTCTTGCCCCCCTTCCCAGGTATTACCGTCATAAGGGTAGCCTTCAAACGCAGTGGTCTCCTGTCAACCTTACCCCTTACATTCATTTGCCTCGTCATACTTCTCTCACAGCCTCTGTCACATCCTATTAGTTCTCAGTGCCGTGCTGTGCTGCTCACAGCTTTTTTCAGCGGCCTCCTGCCCTCCCCATCCTCCTCCTCCTGACGGTGTGGTGGTGCCTCACCCGGCGCATTCCCACAGCGCTGCCTCCGCGGCCCCTCTGCTGTGCCTCCGTGCTCCCTTGTTCCGCTTGCCCAGCCTTTCTATTTGCATCTTCCTGAGAGCAGCCCGGGAATCCTTCATCCGTGACAATAAATGGAGTTGGCAGGTTTTGCCATCAAGTGAAGTCTTTGGGTGTTTGCAGGCAGAAATCAGATGCAGGGGAGTCTTCAAGAGGGAGAAATGGACAACCTACCACCAGCAGGCCATTGTCAGGGCCAGCAGGATCAGCCCCAATCCTGCTGTCCCCGGGGCAGCTCTTTCCAGGCACGTGAGCTACAGAGTGCAGTTCCCATGCTTGCACCGCCTGCAGTGAAACAGTTTGTTCCATAGGTCGCGTCCCTGGGATGCCCTAGCCCTGAAGTGTTGAAGGCCAGGCTGGATGGGACTTTGAGCAACCTGGTCTAGGGGGAGGTGTCCCTGCCCATGGTAGCAAGGTTGATCCTGGATGGTCTTCAAGGTCCTTTCCAACACAAACTATTCTGTGAGACTGTGATGTCTTCAGGTGATGCTGAACCAAAGTGCAGTGGTACAAGGCTCTGTACAGCTCAAACCCAGGTGGCTGCCCAAGAAACTGTAATGTCTCTCAAAATGACAGAATGAGAGTTTTAAAGTGGAGGACATAGATGTGAGCAGAAATATGTTAGACTGAGGAGAGAATCAATAACTACATTTTATTGTGAATAAATGCAAAATATGTATTTGATAAGGCAACACCATGGAGATCTCTGAGATTTCCTTTAAATTCTTTTATCTTATAATTCTTCTAGTAATTGGCAAATTGAATTGCCAATGATTCTTCTAATGAATAGCCTCTTTATTCACTCTGTTTATAATACACTAATTTATATCACTAGTTTCTATTGATTTATTTAATCTTGATGCAAACAGCTCTATCTAACTAAACTCCTCCTGTTTTCCTTCACCAAGACTTAGGTGGTTTATCATTTCTTCCAATTTCCTGTGAATACCCAGTACATGAAGCTCTTCAAGAGGGCCTGCAGAGGTGTCTTCTGGGGAATACCTTCGGCCTCCCAGCATTGGTTTTCATATTGCTTGTCAAATATATTTTCAGAAGACAACTTGTCTGCTGGAAATTTCAGAAGCTACATAATTCTGCTGTCACAAGCATGTTTTACTACTGCATAAAATCCATGTGATCTAAATATCGATGTTTCTTATCCTCTTTTACACACACACAGATAAGTATACACAGATGTGAGAGAAAGAATTTTATGCACATCATTACTATAAAATAAGAGTAGGTGAACTGAGCAGGACAAAAAACTACTAGTTTTGAAGTCAGTCTGCCTAGGACTTCTCATGTATGGTGTACCTAAATACCCAGAGGCTGTTGGAATTGGGTGAGGAAGAAGAGGCCCCTGTTTCTTAGAATAGTCTAGGAATAAAGTCTCATGCCTGGAGCACCATGCAGGAGCACTCTGGTGAACTGAGAGGTGTACATGTAGGACAGTACAGCCTGCATGCTTTAAACTTCAAAAGGGAGGTTTTGTTTTATAAAAGTTAAATGGCCAGTAAATCTTGAAAAAAACTCTCTATAAAAGAACTTTTTTGCTGACTTCCATATGGAACTACTAATTGTAAGAAAGATTATGCTGATTATATGAAAATCATTTTGTAAAAACTCATAGTGACTTTGTCAGAGAAAGCTTTTGATGCTTGGTATATTACCATCTTGTTTCTATTCTTAATATCCCTAACCCAAACAGTAATCCATTTTCCTTGTCCTCTCCTTCTCTTCCTTTGTTTTCAGAAAACTTTGTACTGTTTATGATTTTTTTTTTTTTATTTGCCCTCTTGGATACATCAAAGATTATCAAGGTCCCTTTTTACTTTTGCTGCTGTTAAATCTGTGTGCAAAATGAGTGCATTCATATAATATAGATGCTTAGTGCTGCTGTGCTCATTCAATTTTTTTCCCCTGCAACAGTGTTCAGTGAGACAGTGTGAGTAGTTACTGGGCTTCATAATTACAATGAATATAATGAATAATTACTCACATTGCATACTGATTCATTTTCAGTAATATTAAGGTTAACTCATGTGGATGCTGTTATATCCATTCAAATTGTAACCACTTTTGGCTACTGATGTCTTGCATTGTGCATTTTGCCAAAGAAGCGCAGCACAGTTTGCATATCAGACTTCTCTGTAGGTCAAACAAATGTAATTACAGTTTATTATTTCCTGCTAATGCAGATACCATATATTTTCCTTCAATAAAATAAATTGCATTTGTTTTCTACCAAGTAAAATTAGATGTAATCAAGTGTTTTGAGAACTGGATGAAGTTCATTTCTTGGTGTAAACTTAAAATGTATTCTTAAATACTGAGTATCATATCGTCAGACATTTTTACGCACTTTTTGTGACAAGTCATTAAGTATCTCAACGATTGTTCATGTGCATGCTACAAATCTGTACTAACAAACTGGAAATAGTCCACCCTGTCTTAAAAAGGCAGCCTCAGTGCTCCTAGATAAATGAAGTGCACTCTGTAAGCAATGAAAGGGTGCTAATTAATATGAAGTTTATTGCATGAACGTTGTGTCATTCAGAGCTATATACATTTTTCATTTAGATTGTTTTAGAGTATTTTTCTCGTATGACTAAAGAGTGTAGGCCCAATCTTGTTTTTATTTTCTCTGTCTGAGTGGACAAATGTATTGCTCATAAAGTCTGACAGACTGAGATGGGAACAACTTCCTCTCTCCTGAGCTCTATGAACATCATCATAAATGGCATCATATTTTTTCAATATATATATATAGCCTTTTCTGTATGCAGTACAACTTCTTCCACTTCAGGTAGTGCCACTGCAGTTTTATTAAAGCAGAACTCCTGGGGAATATTTGAGGAAGACAGAAATCTCATCTCAGGCAGGCATGCAGGATTCCATCCTTGTAAGAAATGAAAGGTCTTAAAAGGAACTTTCCAAAATTGTGGGAATGAGAGCCATGGGATCTCAGCTCTGCTTCCAGTGTTAGCTGAGCAAAAGGAGGTTGTTTTTGTTTATTCTCCTGTTAGCTCTGGGAATCTTTCTTCTCTCCCTACACAGTCACCAGGCTCCAGTGACGGAGAAGCAGGAGGTGAGGGTTTGAACCCAAACAGGCTCATGAGAGAAAACCCTGAAGGCACACTATAACCCCCTTGCATGTAATTTGTAAAACTGGGGAATCATTGCTTCCTCCTGATACGTTTTTGAAGAAAATTGCAACTGAATTCAGTGGAGTCTGAAAGTGTGTGAGATGGTGTACTAGGTGCCAGTAGACTGTTGTGTTTAGACCTCCATGCAAAAGAGAGATAGCAAGTTATTTTAAGACTACGTCATGCTGGAAAACTTACGTTCAAAATCACTCTGAAATCCAGAAATTGCTTATCTTGCCTTCAACCAGTTGCCTTCAATCACTCAACTGAAATCCATCTTAGTTTCCGCTTCCCAGGTTTTATAAACAGTCTTTTTTCAGTCCTAAAATTTACTCAGTGAACAGCCAGCCATAGCTTTGCACGTTTGGCATTCATCAGTAGATAACAGATGAGTTTATTACTGTTTACTTCCTAAACTGATTGAATATAAATTCCTTATCATTACCTTTTGGAAGTTTGTTTGTAGTACTCACAGTTTTCAAAGGTAGTCCCATTTTTCCCTATTTCCCATAATTTGCATTTTCCTGACCTATATTTTTATTAAAAAAAAAATTAGGTACACTCTTTAAATTCCAGAATGAAAGAGAATAAATCCATAGAGAACACTTATTGTTCAAGAAAACCCATAAATTGCTCCTCTACCACTTAATTGTCTGAAGGTAACTTTGCCTGCACACCCACACACTCCTTTGAGCCCCTGCACAGGATTGTTAAGGTGTTTTCATTAGGGGATAAATGGATTTAGAGTCCACCATTTAAAGGAAACATTTAAGTGACATCAAAGGTAAAAATACGACCATAATAAAGAAAATGCAGTTCCCCTGGAAAGGTATTAACACATGGTTTCTCTCTACACGTATAATAGGAGGACCCTGCATAACCTTATAATGTAGGTACAGTAAGCACAACATCCAGAAAGTTACATGTCAGCATTTCCCACATTATCAGCAATTTGAGGCAATGCATGCATGAGGAGAGCAATGTGTCATCCCGTTTGTACTCTGCTGCCTCGGGGTAAGAGCTCTGTTACCTGCCACCTCCAGGCCACAGTTTCCAGCGCATTAAGGCTGTGATTAATGCAGCTTCTTTTGCAATTCTAAACACTGTGATTCTTTTCATTAATTAATTGATTTTTCAATATTTAATTAATAAATTATAACATATTGTCATTATAAAATAACTAATATGTTGATTGTTTAATATTTCAAGTGCCTCTTAGGCAGGCATTTTAAAGTGCACTGGCATATTTGGGGAATTGGTGACATTGTCAGTGGTAAGCAGCAGTAAGCAGCAAGCCTTATCTTGCCTTTCTCAATGTCTCAGGTTTAATATGTACTCATAGTGGAAAAAAGGCTATATTTCAGGTCTAAACATTTTCTAAAAACAGCCTCCAACTGCAAACAGGTGTAGTCCCACATACATTTATCCACCAGGTAGCCTGAGATGGCAATGGAGTGTTGAACAGTTCATGAAAGACATGAACTACCTCCATTCATCTCAGTGGCTCTGAATCCTGTCAAATTCCCAGTGTCCTTGCTTCGGTGCTTCAGAAGCAGCTGAGGCAGGGGAACGCATGGCAGTGTCTGTCCCCTCTGCTGGCAGCAAAACAGTTACACTTAAAATATACACTCAAATTGATGACCCTCTCTGAAGCAGGTTACAAGCTCAGACTGACCTGTCTATAAATATTTTAGAAGGTATAATTTAATCTGTGCAATGGATTCAGTGTTTCCCCAACATTCTGTGAGACCACACATATTTTATTACTTGGTGTATTTAGATGCCACTAAACAAAGTCCTCAAATTTTTCATTGTGGAAGTATAGGGGAGCACCTTTGTTGAGCGAAAATACTTAATCATAAGCTTTATTTCAACGGTGTACTGAAAAGTTATCATGCAATACTTAAAATTAAGCAGGTGTTTGCCTGAATCCTAGGACATCCTGCTAGGAAGCAGTCACTGACTGATTCACTTCTAACTGGAGTATAAGAGTACCTGGGGAATTAATGAGCACCTACAATTCACAGGATGGTCCTCCACACCATCTCCCTTTCTGGGCACTTTCGACATGCAGTTTGTGTAAGGTAG
Source organism: Tichodroma muraria (assembly GCA_013390105.1). Taxonomy (NCBI): domain Eukaryota; kingdom Metazoa; phylum Chordata; class Aves; order Passeriformes; family Sittidae; genus Tichodroma; species Tichodroma muraria. The sequence continues at coordinate 20,924 of WAAG01023474.1, forward strand.
TTTATGGCTTTTGTGCATTGGAAACCTTCCATGTTCAAAATAGCTTCCCTTTGTAGACAGACATCTAATTTTATCACCAAACTATAATTATTTCAATAAATAACTTTTTTGAGCTCACAGAAGACTTCCTTCCCTCTAAATACTGAGGAGTGTGTGCTTGAGCTTCTACTGATGGGGACAAATTAGATCATCTGGCTATAGCATTTGGATTAATTGAGATCATTGTTCCAGAAATATTTTAAATTCACATAGAAGTCCCAGAAGTGAAGCACTTAGGCTGGAAAACAATAAGCAAAACCACAAATGAAGGGGAAAAATGGAAGAACCTACAGATATGTAGCATATGGCGTGGCCAACTGTCAAATTGTCCTATTAATTAACAATACCTTTATATATATAAGCATTTAAAAACTGATCAACTTACTTAGTAGGGTTCTTTGGTACAGAACTCACTGTTGCATGACAATGGGCTCCAAAGCATTTTTCCAGATCTATGTGGAAAAGTACTTAAGAGAAAAAGTATTTCTTGTTGAATGCAATATTTTAATACCATAAATATACTATCTTTTCCTTCCATTATTTTGTCAAATATAATTTAATGATTTGATCCAAAGGGGCAGAACTTTTCAGTGTGCTAGAGAAAGATTTCTGTAATTATTTTTTTATAGAAGTAAGCCAGGTATACTGTATTACTGCACTTGCATTCTCTGTTCTGCTTGCTGAGCAGCCTGATGATCCCCCTCTCAGATCACTGAGATCTCTGAATTGAAGAAAATCAGGAGTGTGCCTGCCTCCAGTTTGCATTGCTCTGCAGACACGGGTTGATCTGTGGTAGGGCAGGGGTGGGTTTGTAAGCACCCCCAGCTCACATTAGCGTGTCCAGGTGGGATGAAGAGCACAGGTTCCCTGAATCAGGGAGTGTTCTGCCTGCTGCTGTCTCCTGCCTGTCCAGCCCCTCTCTTGGCAGGGCTGTTGCTGGTGAGGTAGATGTCTCAAATCCTGCATCTTAATTTGAGATTTTATGAGCATGTCGTTGAAACCGTCTGGGTTTGACTTGTCATTTGAGTAGAACTAATGGGGTAATTAGTCCTTGATGACCTCCAAGAGGTGGTTTTTTTTTCACATTGTCCCTTCTTATCCAGTAACCCCAGTATTCATTCTGAACTATGAAGTGAACTTTCATAGCTGAGTTTCTTTTAAAATAAAAAGCCTGTGTCTTCACCTTGAAAAAGGAGGACATTATTCTGGGCTAAAATAATCTTCTTAGTTTGTTACCTATAGGATCACCTGGAATACCATATAAAATAGATACAGAAATCATCAAAATAAACTACTAAAAATCCCCAAAGGTGTTTGTAAACAATTCTACTGATAAAAATGTAGCCTAAAATTTGGAAATAAAAGCATTTTATTTGAGCAGCCTTTTTCAAAAATATTTCACTTCAGTTTTTCAGGAGTCACTGCTGTGGTGCCTCTGGATTTTTTTTTACAGCTTAATCTGTTGTGTCAAATGATGGACAGATGAAGACAGTAGACGAATCTGTCTTTTCTGACTTCCTTCAAACTGTGAAAGAGCTGTGGACCTTAGTTATGAACATTGTCCAGATCAGGGGCTGGAATAGATTTTTTTTTTTGGCCAGGTACAAAATAATGAGATTGATAAGACCAAGGCAGGAGGAGGCTCAGGAAGTCTGTCCCATTTTCAGCCTGTACAAACCGGTTTCACTGCTGGCCACAGATGCAAGAGGCAGAGTTTATTTCCTTTATTTTGTCTTGCCCAGTCTTTAACCAGCAGTAGCAGACTATTGTCATTTCAGCCTATAAAGCAGAATGTTTGTTCCTATGATTTTTCATTGCTTAATAATTGTGTAATTACTGGCTTGAACGCTGTTGTACTGAGACACACTCTCCTTTCCAGGTAACGTTCCGGACAAGGATCTACCACTGTAACATTAACAGCCAAGGCGTCATCTGCCTGGACATTTTAAAGGACAACTGGAGTCCAGCGTTAACCATTTCTAAAGTTCTCCTCTCCATCTGCTCCCTCCTCACAGACTGTAACCCGGGTAAGACAAATTAACTTCCATATCCTCGTTCATTCATCGTTCACATTTGGTCACTCGCTAATATCTGGTCAGTGCTCTGGTCTACTGGTACCTCCTGAAAAAAACACAAAAATGTAAATTTTAAATGCCGTTCAGATAAATGCTATAAAAAGAAAGCAGAATTTCAGAAGCTCAAGTGCAGTTTTAGTACTGGAGAGTAAAATTTTTTTAATTCAGAAAGTTTGATCAGTAGAAAATACCTCAGTATGCACTAATTTGGATATTACAACCAGGATATTACCACTAAGAAATATTAATGAGTTAATAAATATTGAAAAGGAAAGCTTTCATTTAAATATGCTGATAATGTGGTCTCTGAAAAGAATATTAATAGCACTGACAAGGATAGATGCCTAACGTGGACTCTACAAATAATGAAAATTAGTTTAAATGAGGTTTATTCAATATCTTGGACAGTCAGCATGAGCAATCAAAGCAAGCTGTCATTCTTATTAACTAGCATAGCACTTAACCTCTCCCCTCAGCTCTTTTAGATTTGTTTTATGCCATTGACCACTAGATCTGTAATTTCCACTTTCTGTTACTCTATTTACCAATGCATGATTCTGACTGTAGCCTTAGAAAATCATAATATGTAGAAATTCCTAAAGAATCATTGAAGAAGAGTTATGTGATCTGTTTATATGTCATGAGGGTTGTTGATGATTTTTTTTTTATTATATGCTTCAATATTATTTTTAATTTGCCTGGAGGGCTAAAAATTGCTTTGAAATGGGCAGAATGTTGAGACTCTGGCATACTCAGGGGCTGAATCGAAAGCTGTAATAGAATATTGAAATATATCAAAATTCAGAATAAGGTAAGAGTGGGCAAAAATGTGATTGACTGCTTTTATTTTCATGTGGATTTGTTGCTGTATTGAACATTGAAACCTGTGGTGTTCCTTTTAGCTAAGAGGTGGAGGTGATAGAGTGTTACCATTTTGGGCGCGTTTATTTCAGGTGGATTGAATGCTCTCTGCTAACGTTTCTGAAAGATTGATTTCTGTTAGTGTTTGGCCAAAAATATGCAGAAGTGTCTGTAGGTAGTCAGGCAGATAGATGACAGAAGTGTACAAAAACCAAATTATTATTTGCTCGGGTGTCTTAGAGACCAGGTAAAGAGCTAGAGACACTGCAAAGCTGTGTGGGGATTGAGAAGCAGGCAGTAAATATGTGCTCTCTTGTGGTCAACTCTCTTTGGAGAGATACAGTCATCTTGAAAGCTGGACAGTTTCCAGCAGTGATTTGAAGTTTAGAAATTCACTACTTCTGCCTTCTCAATCTTAAATACTTACAGATGCTGTCAAACAACAGTTCTAGCATATCAAGTGTGTAAGAGGAATAATGAAAACAGTTATCCATACCGTATTACTGTGTACAACAAGTTAACATGCCAAAAACGGGAAGTTCTTCCATTTAGCTTCTTTCACTTGGCAGCCATAAGCATTGTCCTGACCACAGTAAATAAAACGATTTTATGTGATGTTTCATTTTCAAATTTTCTCTTTAATTATGAAGTAGTTTGGGATTTTGTCACTTCTTCATGGTAAAATTTTCCTCTTTTTTTTTTTGATGGATTAACACAATTTCTTAATTTGTATCCCAGTCTCACAAGGCACTGATGGCAGATATTTTTGAAGTGCTAAGTCATTTTTGTCTTCCCTGGAAATTTCCTGTTTCATGTTAGATATTCCTTTTGTTTAGAAGTGAACTTTGAATGTTAGTGTTGTACAGCAGAAAGCTTGCAGAAATTTACAGGTCCTTACTTTTCGTCATACTGCCTAATATGTTGCAGTTGCACCACCTGTCCCGTTATTTTTTGTGATATTTTATCATTAAAAAATTATTGGTTACTTGCCATCAGATGGTTGGATGGATGGATGGATAGATAGATGTGTCACTGATACATTTATCATTATATATACATACACATAAGTAGCTGCAGGAACATGCATATATATTTTTTTCCTGTCAGCTGTGAGTAATATTCTAATTTCTCAGTCCTCTCTTCATCTAATTAGTCTCGCCCTTTCTAAAGGCAGAAACACCAACAGGGGTCTCGATTTGATAAGCGACTTTGAACTCTATTTTCACCATTCATCAGTCAGAAACAGATCAGGTCAAATGGAAAGGCAACATTGAATCTCCCACAAATGTAAACACGTAGGATGGGCAAGTCTTCCACCCTGGCCTCTGAAGCAAAGAATCAAGTATCAGTTACCCCCTACTCTTACATTTATGCAAATCTTCATTAGAACAACAAATAGGAGTAAGAATGGCAGCTAATTAACCCTCAGTCACACACAGTGATTAAACGGCGCTGAAGCACAGCTGCAGCTCCATTGGCAAGCGCTGCTATTCTTCTCCAGCAGGCTGAGCAAATGAAAAGAGGTGTTTGCTCCTGCCGCTCCTGTCATTCACACAGTAATCTATGGAAGCAACGGAGAGAGTCTCTTTCCTCCCTGGTTATACATCACCGCCCTTTGTTCCCTATCACTCCAGGCAGGAGCAAGTTTGTCCTTTTTAAACAGCTAATACAATCCTTTACTCATAAGCTGTCTCAGACCCTTCAGTCCTGATTATTATTAATTGTCTCTGTTTTGCTTGGCAGTAGCAGCCAGTAAACTGTGTTAATGAAAGGTCTGAATTTTCTAACAGCTGGCTGACTTTTCCATGGGGGGAAGGGGTGTCGTAGGGTTTGTGTATGACTGAACATGTGTGCGTTATCTGGGAATGCGAGAGAGCCAAACGTATCAGAGGGATGGGAGAGATGGTGGGATACACTAGCCCAGTCCAGGCATTAGTACTTTTCTTTAAGGTGGTACTCGAGGCCACAGTACATGTCCCTTTCTACAAATCAGAGCTCCAGTCCTGTAAATACTTCGGCATGTGCATGAGCAACTCCACGAAACCTGATAGATACATTCACCTGCACGAGTGAGTGAATCTTTATAGGCTCTATGCTTGAGTGCTGAAAATGCCTATTTCCAGTGTTAGCTGCTAGGGCCAGTCTGTGTGGGCAGTTTGTTATTGCAGAGTACCTCCATGTGTGGACACTCCCCACTTTGAAAATGTATTAAGTTACAAAAACCTGTCTTGCTTGGACTAAAAGTCAGCTATAAGTGTTCAAGCAGAGCCTGGGGAGTGTAAATTCCCACACTGCCTTAATCCAAAGAGCTTTCAAGTGCAGATGGCCCCTGAGATTTTGTGTTTTACTGAGTTTGAAGTGCTAAGCAAATTAATTATTTTTATAGTTACAGAGCTGGTGATGCTGATCTGGGTTAGAATGTTTATTTTTCTCATTGCCATCCTGGCCCCGCCGAAGGTTCTTGAGCCCCAGGAAAAATATCATTTGCAAATGCTTCAGAGAAAATTAATTGTAACACTACAACACTTTTCTTTGCATGGCTTTCCTCACATTCAAAATCTGAACTCAGCTGGCCTGATTATCCCCAATGTCTGAACAGTCTTAACATTGAACCATGTCTGCTTAATAACATGCAGCTAAGCCTTGATTAGAACATTAGAACAAAGCCTACCTCTCCCTCACACCAGCCTCCTCCCTTCTGGTGTCATCCTCTGGCTCTGGCTCCTTACCATTTTTCCCACGTGCAAGTTCCACAGTCAGTGGTGATTTTATCCCTCAGTTGATATTCTGGAACCAAATGCTTTGTTGCTGCTCCTGGCCCTCTTCCCTGCGTGGCAGCCATGCCCCTCTGCGAGCTCCTGCGATGGGGATGTGCCAGGGGGTGCACACAGAGGATGAGTGGCAGACTGAGATGTGGCCAGCCACAATATTGCTTTCCCACGAACGTTAGACTGAACCCTTGGATGGCAGCTGTAGCCGAAGTAACTGCTGAAGGAGCAGAGGCTCTGCTCTACAGAGCCTCACTTGCTTTGCTCTTCAGAAACCTCTGCCTGATTCCTAGCCTGAACTGACTCATGGGAATTTTATACCCACTTGTTTTTAAGCAAGTCTTGTCCTGTACCTTTAAGTGACCATTTTTCTGGTTTTCACTCCTGATGTACTAATGAAGAGCCATGCTCTTCCCTTGTTGTCCTTATTTGCTGCACACTACCAGACCTGTGTCTATGAGCCTCCTTCTGTGAGAGAGGCTTTCTGTTCCCCTTCTCATCCTCACTGCACTCATCCTTCCTGAATGCGCCTGACTCTTTGAGTTCATTGGGGCATGAGGCACAGCTAGACAGACTAACCTGCTCATCATCACCATCATCCAAGTGGAAATATTTACTGCTCCCTCTTGGATGTGCCTATCTCACTTGGCAGCCCCACTGAAGGTTATTTCTGTCTTAGCCCTGTCATTTTCACTGTTTGTCTGCTTTTTAACCCAATTGAGTGAAATGGTGGAGAAAGGAAAAGGGGAAAAGCAAAGAGAAAAAGGAAAAAGGGAAAAAAAAAGAAGGAAAAGCAAAAGAAAGTAAAAGCTTTTTCTAGAGAGGGCATTAACCTCTGGCAAAGGATATGCTCAAAAAACTGCCTGCAGTACCCACTTCACTGGGGTCAGCACTAGTCAAGTTGGTTGCTCTGCTCTCAGATACTTCAGTAACATATTATCAGTGTAAAGATGCTTGTCTGGTTACCTTTTAAACTCACCAGAAAGTGTGAGGCAGTTTAGTGTTACTTGTAAAGTTTGCTGTGAACGTAGTTTGAGGCTGAAGTATGCATGTCCTCACAATAAATGTACTTATAAGAGTAAATGAGTAGCACTACATTACTTTGGACAAGTAGCACTACATTACTTCGATGCAAGACCCATCAATTTTTATAGTATTTGCAGTTGCACATCTGAAAATAGATTACGTTAAAAAAACTCTGCTACATACATTGTGGCTTTCAAATATATTGCACCCTGGTTAGAAGTGGATGTGCTGTTTATTGCAAGTACTGCCATGAATCATGAATTTACTAGATGGTTTCGTACTTTGTTAACCCACATGAAGTAATGTGGCTGTGCATTTTAGTGACTTACATTTATCTAAGCATAGATAAGCAAAGTCAAAGATCCTAAGGTTATGGGGATCTTTACGTGTCTCACTAAGGGACACAAGACATGCTTTTAAGCTTTATTCATATGAGTCATCCTTACATTTTGCCTTTATCTTCCCCAGAAACTTCTTGGTTTTATCACGGAATAGGTATAACAGGCAATTTTGGATACCATGCTATCATTCTTTTTCTGTTGCAATTACAAGTTATCCATGTGGTTTGGCATGACTTAGGACTGCCAAAACTTTCTGCCAAAAGATGTTAACACCCTTACACACACCTGCATGAGGGTACTGGTATTTAAGAAAATTTAGAGATGAGATTAAATTATTGCATTATTCTTTTTCTTTTTTTTTCTTTTTCCTTTTTTTTTCCTTATCATTTTCCTAAGGGTGTGCAAGTTTCTGTACTTTTGTTGCTGAGGGTATAAAATCCCAGTTCTGTCATCTTTTGCAGAAAAGGATTCAATAGTGTAATTTAATGCACATCTTTGATCCTCAATGGGATCTAAAACAGCACTTTGGAGAATGACTTTTCAACATAATCTTAAAAGCCCTAAAAGCCTGAAAGGTATTTGCCCTGCTACAAAGCTGCTGGATTTGCTGCTGTTTCCAGAACCTCTGCAAAACACGAGTAGATGGGGAGATTTAAGTCAGACAACATGCAAGGGAGGGGACTGAATTAGTGATTTCTCAGCCCGTTTCCCTTTCAGACAGCAGTATACATTCTTAGAGGGAAGTTGGTGTCCTGCTGCAATGCCACTGCCCTGTCCTGTGGCAGGTTTGCCTTCAGCAGCCATCCCCAAAGCCAGCTGTTGGAATTGCTCCAGCCAGGGTTCATACCTCCAGGTGCAACATGGATGGACCTGCTGTCTAGAAAGTTTTTGAGCACCTCCACATTTTGAGTTTGTATTGGTATTTGGGAAACTTAAGCTTCATCCAAATGTTTGTTCGTAGCAATCCCAAAATCTCTACAAATTTGCATAAGGTATCAACAGAAATACCTGGAATACCCAATATACAATACAGTACCCATGGAATTGTCTTCTGCACACCCCAGACAAAGGGGAGTAGGTTCACTTAAACCCTCTCAGGAAAATACATCTCCCACCAGGAGCTGGAGTGAGGCTGCCAGACGTTGATGCCCACTGACACACTCCATGCTCCTGACACTGCTTTGGGCTGATCATCTCTGGCACAGGGGCACCAAGAGCCAGAATTGCCGCGGCCGCTTAAAAACCAGGTGTGTGTCAATGCATTAGGTTCCACAGGAATAGCTCTGCTTCTTCAGCCAGCAAAGCCCCAGCCATACCAGCATGCATTTTAATACACTAATAGATGTCCACTGTATCAGTAAAAAAGATCTATTTTCAGAATTACTGTGATACTTGAAAACGCTAGCCTGTCCAAAAAAAAAATGTTTAAAATAAATCCAAGGCAGCTTAATAAAGGAAAATGTAACATAGCTGTAATAACAAAATCTGTTCCATGCTGGAGCGTTTGGCTCTGAGTGGGAATTTGGCTGACTTGTGGTCACAGCTCTGCTATTTGGCTTCCATATTCAAACTTTAAAATAGCTACCCAGCCCTAGGTAATGAAGAACAGGTCCGTGCTCCTCACCACTCAGCAGCCTGGATGTATCTTCGTTTCTCTCTGTTACTCCATGTATCCTGATCCAGCAGGATGCGTGTGCTGTGTTCTTCCTCATCTGGTGCTTCCCCATAGCAGAGGCTGCTTTCTGTCAGTGCCAGTTCACGTCAGGTGTTCCTTTGGCAGTTTTTTAGACTTCCCAATTATCATTCCTTCTTTTCCCCTCACCCCCAACTATGAAGTGAATTTAGAAACTCTGGATGACAGCAAGTTCAAGGGATGAGCCACTTCTCATTTTCCTCATTCTTGTAATTTTTTTCCTTAAAGCCATAATCTGCAAGTTTTGCTACATCAGAAACTGCTTCAGAATCCAATCTGATTTTTTTTCTCCCTCATTTAACATCATACCAGCTTTGTTCAGTTTATCAGAAAGGACTCTTAAGGCTTTCCTGTGCCAAGTGCATGCTGTTGTGGTTTCTACTGAAATTTTGTTTCCTTTTTGAACATTTTTGTCAAGACATATAGAACACAGGAAAATTATAAGTGCTCATTATAAATGCTCATTAAAATTATAAATAGTCATTCTTTAATAATCCATATTTGAGCAGATTTTTCAAATGTGATGAATATTCTGAAAAATGATTGAAATACTTTAAAGTTGGTTAGACAATATTAATTTGTCCAATTTTATGAAGCTGGCTGAGCCCTGCTACTTTGATTCTTTCCTGGCACCCACAGGCTACCAGGTGCAATGTCACAACACAGTACTATCAGGCATACAATGAAACAATCTCATTTTCCCATATATCCTTTTTGTAAGCAGCAGAGGGTCATGTAAACAATGAAATTGCTCTGTTGTCTGAGATTATTTATATCCCTTAGCTTGGAGCTGTTTTTTCCCTTTTCTTCAGAGTTTGTATACTGTACTCTCTCAGGAAGTGGGCAGGTTTCTGGGCTGTTTCAGCACAATGGAAAATGCTTTCTTTGTATCTGAAGCAGGAAAATACTCTATGCCATGTCACTCAAGCATGGCAACAAGTAACATTTACAGAGTAAATGAAAGTTAAAGCAGCAAGGAATCAGTTCAGGGAGTAATGTTTTCTGGTCTGTTCTGAGTTGCAACATAACGTTTCTGTTCCTTTTTACGTCTCTGATGGGAGTTGTCTCCAGATGAAATGAGCTCGCTCGGGAGGCTCTGGCTCAGCAAAGACAAAGTGCAGTGTGTGGTTGCTCTGGTGCCTCGGTGCTGCTGGGCTGGGAGCAGAGCAAATGGGTGTTTGGCATAAAGGCCGTCCTAATAAGTTGTCCTAAGAGAGATGGAAGGAAAATGCGGCATAAAACTGATGGGATTTGTTCTGCTCTCAGGGAGTGCAGAATGACTTCGCCAAAGGTGGAGTTGTCTTGGACAAAACATGAGCAAAGCGATCCCATCAATTGAGACAAAGTTCTTCTTGCACGAAAGTACTTGTGTATCTGTAAATACTCTATGTTTCCCTCCCTGTTCTGCAGAATCTGCTACATAGGTAAATTTACATATTTGCACTGATCATATCATAGAATCTAGAGCTGATATTTACAAATTCTTGGTAGTTCATCGATGCTTTCTCTTTCCATTCCTTTTAAAAGATACTGTGCTATACCAGTTATGCTGTAGTGTGTATGCAAAACCAACTTCTATTCTATAGTTTGAACCACTTACAGTTTCTCATACTCTGAGCTGAACACACAGTACCAATATGTTAAAGGCATTTAGGCACCTAAAGCTGCTGGCTGACAGCTGGCAGGGTTTTCAGTACTTCCCATGGGATTTAAACATCTGAAGTCACACTAGGAGCCTCTCAGCACTGCCAGGAAGAGACTTGCTATACATCTGGTCTTTAAATATTTGCAGACACGTACACCTATATGTCTTAAACTCTGTGGACTTGATCTATAAACATGAAATTAAACAGATGTAAATGCAAGAAATGCAGCAGCACATTATGAAAATTGCATATAGATATGCATTGAAATAGAATTCATTTCCTTTGCTGTGAAAAGCTGATGAAACTGTTACAAGATTTGTTCTTATCAGTTGACTAAGTCCCCTCAACATGAACTCATGACTGTGGGGATTATTATAACAGCAGGAAAAACATTTGTGAACTGTCATCCCTTTAGTAGTTCTCAGGAAAATATGTCTTGGAATATCTCCTAATTATGTGTGCAGGGGGAGGAGGCTTGGATCAGGATTACTATTGATGTTGGCCTAAATCATTGCTCTTTTCAGTTGCACTTTGACAACACCTTATGGGTAGAAGACCATTATTTGTGAGCACAGAGGCTTTTAGTGTGTTTACATTTAGGCTATTCAAAGCTCACAAGACATCATTGAAAAGATTAACACAACTATAGAAGTAAGATTGTTTAGAGATACTTAGTTTTAAACCCCCCATTATGATTTCAGAAGTCTACAGTCTGTTTAAATATTTTTTTTTTCTGAAAAGTGTCTGGAAATATTTACATAAGAAAATTGGTGGGTTTATGTAATTTAGAAAGCAAATGGTAGAGATTACTTTTTAGAAATAAAATCTGGATTTTGGGGTATCCAAGGCATGATGCAGTCATTAGCTATAGCTCCAGATGCCAGTCACACACGCACTTACCCTGTTCTTTTGTTTTTTTAATGTATCTGGAACTCTGCAAAGAATAATGACTAGAAGGAGTACAGTCACTCTCTAACAGAAGACCAGTGCTACTCATTGAGTCAGGTACATTGCCTGCAACTGCTCATCCCTCAGTGGTTCAGAGAAAAGCGTAAAAATCCCTCAAAGCACTTTACTGACACAGTAGTACACAGGAGAGGAAATTCCCTCCTAGCCACAGCTAACAACCAGATTATGTGCTGAAGCATGAGCAGTACAGCCTTTGCAATGGCAGCTCAGGTGGTGCACGGCTACCAAGTTTCTAATTCTTTTTTGCATTTCCTAAATCACCTTCTAGTGTTCCTACACTCTACTTTTTGTGTGTGCTTAACAATTTGGTGTATGAAGCATCTCCTTTCTTTTAACTTTTGCAAATGTGGTGGGGTTTTGTTTGTGTTCCTTTCTTGACATGGAAAAGATAAACAAAACCACTTTTTTTTTTTTTTAATCTTCTTTACCAAATTACCTGTCACATCTTATTTTGTGGGGTTTTTTTCCTTCTTGAAGAAATCATCTTAGATTTCAACCATTCCTTAAATGGAAAAGGATTGACCATGCTGTTAATGATTTCTTGTCCTTTTCAATAATGTTTCTGCTTCTAATTTGTTTTTGCTTAAGGAGATGTGAGAAAAATTGAACTTCAGACATAATAGTACCCAACCATCAGTTTATTAAATGGCATCTGATTAAATCAGAGATTGACTAAAATCCAAATCAGTAAAGAGGCTTTGTACATCTGTGACAAGAAATAAATGTAAAGGGATGTTAACTGGCACTCATAAGAAAAAAAAGACTTGTCACAACACTTAAGTGTTCCCCATTTTTATTATTCCTCAGAAAGGGTTTCTAGAACATATAAAATACAGACTTATCACAAAATGGAAGTAAAGGTGGAAAAATATACCATTTTGGTATATTTTTCCACCCACTGAATTTTGGGTTTGTTTGGGTTTTTTACATGAAATTTATAAAAGCTAGGTGACAAATGTACATACTGGGCTTCTAAAAGTTCGTTGACTTCTGCTCAAGAAGTTTCTGCACAGTTTCTTTAAGCTTAGGCTCAACCATCATTAAATTAAAAGTACTTGAGAAGATGCATGAGTGATGGATGCTAAAAATACAAAAGGGTACAATTCATTTTCTTTCCAATAAACATGTGTAATTTAAAATATTACCAGTGGAGGTTTCCTATGCCCATTACCTCAGAGAGAAGACAGGTAATTTAGTGCATACACATAATAAATCTTTGTGTGAACCGAGACCAAAATAAGTCTTCAATGTTAAATATTTCACAATGTGAAGTATTTAAATAAAGCTCTTAGTTATTTCTCATATGTAAAATACAGATTTCTAGCTTAATTTGAATGAGTTCCAAGCTAGAAAGTAAACTGCCTTTCAAAATGCACTCTAATATTTTGCAGTCATTAAATGTATTTTCTTTGTTTCGTGCAGGTTTTGTCTGCCAATACAGACATGTCTTTAATCACATTGGAATCTTTTTTT
>WAAG01023474.1:33985-45546 GCA_013390105.1 Tichodroma muraria
AATGCATAAAACTAGAAAGTCAATAAATTTAGACATCACATTCTAATTTCACGATAATTTAATCTAATATTCATTATTCCCAGTCAGTAAAAATAGCTCAAATCTCAGATGGAGTAAACTGGCATCAGTCCTGCTGAGCTTTTATACTCCAGATTTTTCGTTTAGACTTCATTGCATTTTACTAAGTGGGGGTTTGTTTTGTGTGTTTGTTGATTTTCTTTTTTCCTGTGTACCTTTTTTAACACAAAGGCAAGGACAGATTTTCAAATTTCTTGCCATACATTTCTAACTGCCTAAAAACCACCCTCAGGACCCTAATTAGCGCACCTATTTTTAAGACTGATTCTTCCTGTTCCTAAAATACAATTATTTTTTGCTTTGCCATAGAAATCAAACTGGTCCACATTCTTTAAGCTCTTGAAAGGAAGCCTGCTACATTTGGCTAACAGATTCCCAATAAGAATGTAGAGTCAGTCCTGAAAAACAAAATTTATAAACCTGGATATGTTAGCTATTAAATCATTTAGTCTCTCATAAGACTGATTCTTCCTGTTCCTAAAATACAATTATTTTTTGCTTTGCCATAGAAATCAAACTGGTCCACATTCTTTAAGCTCTTGAAAGGAAGCCTGCTACATTTGGCTAACAGATTCCCAATAAGAATGTAGAGTCAGTCCTGAAAAACAAAATTTATAAACCTGGATATGTTAGCTATTAAATCATTTAGTCTCTCACTTTCTTGCATAAGATTTCAGAAATTAGTATTCCTGAGTCATTCAGATTCTACCTTCATAGATGATTTACACCACTGCAAGACATGTCTCTCGTATTTTGCATGGCTAGTTTTCTACATTATTCAGCAGGGGAGGAGGAAACGGTTGTTTGTTTTTTACAGTTTTGCAGATCTATCAAAGGCAACAAATAAAACAAATTATATGCAGTGTGTGTTTCAGAATCCCTATTTTCACAGTAAATTAAGTTCAGGTGCATTAGATGGAGTTGTAGACAGCTACTTAAATACCAAAATATATGGTGCAATTGTCCCAAATTTAAGGATGGGCTGTACTGTAAGATTTCATATTCATGTGGGATACAGAAATAGAGCTTCGATTAGTAAATTGTTTGTAGAATTTTCCACCTCTATAAGGCTTAGAGAAAAGCCCTTCTATGGAGTGGAGCATTTACAACTCCAAGATGAATTAGATTTCAGAAAATTCTCGGGGTCTGGAATTCTCATTGCTTGGGGTTTTATATTATTGATTAGATAAAGTGGCAGTATGAAGTGGCATGAAAGTAGAACTTACTGTAAGACATAATATTATAGTAGCAAAAGGAATTCCTTAATGATCTTCCATGTCTTTTTCATCTCTACCTTGTATAGTTTTCTACAGCTCAATTTTAGGACTCGTTATGCCAATGCCTGAAATCATTTTGCAAAGTGATTGTCATTTATTCAAGCATGCCAGTGGAGTCAATGTGACCCCTCAGGCAAGAAAGATAAGATTTCCAAATAAATTTATTTTAACTGTTACTAAATAAGAGATTATTGCTGTAAAATATCACAAATGCAATCTTTTTTTCAGCATTGCCATGTAACTTCATTGCAACTAATCCAGGAGTAAAACTTGCCTACATTATGAGTGTCGCTTATTTTGTTTAACCTGTTTTTTCCTTCTAGTCCTATTAGAAGCTGTACATAATGAGACATAATAATATTCACATTCTGCAGTTAATCTAGAAGTGGATTGACCAGTTGGTTGCTAAAACAGGGTTATTTTCTCACTCACCTGCTGATTCCTCAGTCATTGCCTGTATAGATAGGGAATGGAGAGGCCTGGCTGTTTTTTGTGTTATTGGGTAACAGTAAGAGGTGTGTTCACACAAGGCACACCTAAGTTCCTATTCCTGTTCTGATGGATGTTCAACTTGCCAAGGGATTTCAGGCCCTGGGCTATGAAAGAGTTTTATTTAGTAGGCCTTTAGAGGGGATAAAATTTTTCACTAACCCCGCCTTTTGTAAATAAAGGCCTCTTGCATTCTTTTGATGTTTTTATGGGATTCTTAATAGCAGTTTTGGATTTAAATTTGACAAATTAATAGTGAGTTTTGGATTTAAACTTGACAAATTAATAATGAGATTTAATAGGATGAGAAGGGGAAAATCAGACTAAACCAAAATAAGCAGCATTCATAGCATAGGTAGGCTTTTCTATTTTCTAAGGATGAATTGCAGTAAAGGTATAAAGGGACAGATTCAAGAGTGGGATTCAGATGACTCCTGCATCTGACCTAAAATGGGTATGTTTAAGTTGAAGTTTTTTGATATTGCTCACATTCAAACACTCTCCTGGGAGTGGAGATGGCTTTAGGACTCATTTTTCTCTCCGTGTCTAAATGCCTCTCAGTGTCTGAAAGACCAGACCATGCAGTAACACCTCCTCCCCTCCCTGTCGTCTGGGAGTCCACGTGGTAAGTGGATCCTATAGGACCTCCTGATTTTCTTGCAGAGCAATCTACCTTTGGTACATGTGATTATAGGATGTCTAACCTCTCACAAAGCACGGTCACAGAGAATAGCTTTACCTAGAGTTGCTTAGGGGTTAAACTGTTTGCTCAGGATGTGTAAGACCCATAGGTCAATCCTTTGCCTGGAGGAGGTGATTAGTAGGAAATAAGGACAGACAAATCCAGAGGAAACTTGTTCGTTATCTTTAGAAGAAATGCCAAACACTGAGCATTCCTACAGAAGCTATCCCTCCCTTGGTGAATCTTCAGGCACACAAAAAATCACATCCATGGTGCTTTTCTGAAAATACAGTTATGACCCTATGGATAAAAGCCAGTTTAATTATGGGTCTTAGCATTTTGGTTGCTTGACAACATGTTGAGATCCGAAGGCTGTGATTTTCTTATTATCCAGTCACAGCCGTCTTCCACAAGGTAAATGCATATTGCTGTAACTTCTTCAAATTTTATCAAACCACATGCCATGTAATGTCTTTCAAATTAAGTTCTACAGTTAGTAACACCTTTTTATTAATTTTTTTTCTAATAGCAATGACTGCTTCTCAATTGAGTTGGTTATTATGAGCAGACACATTGCTAATGTATCTGTGCTTTTAATATTGAGACGCATCCAAGCATCAAAGTGAAGTGTGTTATTTCAGAATTTTAATTGTTCCAGCATACTGGCACTTCTAATAGGTGCATGTTCTTCCTTAATTAAAGACAACTCTTCAAGATCAGTACACTGTGCCTCGCTGATCCATGATTGCCTCAGCTAACTCCCAGTCAGCCAGTAAAGTTTATAGAAATCCTGCTAAAAACTGAAGACTGCAAAAGAAATCATTCTCTTTAAACAAGAATGATTTCCCTTGGCAAGATACAGAGATGAATCACTGCCAACACTTTCCTTTAAGAGCCGTGTTAATAAAATTGAGCCAGATAATGCTCCTTATTTCTGAAACATCTTTTTCTTAGGCAGCCTCATATTTCACACAGGTCTGTGGTAGGTAGCTTGACAGCAATCAAACACAAGTCTAGAGAGAGGAATGAATTTCTCCCTCCATGCTTACAAAATGGATATTTTAGTAAATGGATGTTTCCTAAACTAGATTTTCAGAGAGTTTTTATTTTTGAAGATAGGTAACATTTTTTCTCCAGACAGCAGTTTGGACATCTTAATCTTAAGTCACATATGCCTTAATATTTGTGTAACTGCAATCGTACAAACTTAACAGAAGTCAGATGTATTTCTGGCAATTCTACAGAGCTCAAAATTCAAAGTTAAGTCATGAATAGCAGTCTTTTTTGTGATGTACATCTGTATGATGTATATTTATGAAAGTATCCAGATGCCTTTCCTGGGTGATGGAAAAGCTTTAGTCCAGTTTCACAGATGGGAAGCTAAGGCTCCACTCTAAGACCACTTGACTTTCTTTCACTATATATTAGAATGTTTCTATTGGATGCTGAGAAGTGACCAGACAAATCTCTAAAACTGGTTCCTGAAATGAGAAGCAGACTTCATTATATGTCATACATATCGTAGGGTTTCTACTGTGAACTATAATTTCTAAAATTGATATTAGCTTCACTGACTTTTTTCCTAATAGACATTTTATCTTTCTAGAAATTGCTCCTTTCTCCTCCAGTGGCAAACATTTTTGTTTACTGAAACAACTAATTTATTTGTTCTCTCCTTTTAGTACAGTGTTTATTGATCACTTTATCATTCTTCTGTATTGCTTTCAAAGAGCCCCGCAGATGGTTAAATACGTTCTATGTGGATAGTTGAAATCGTGATTTTGTGGAAGTCGGGAATAAATTGTAGTTCAGCTTGTAGGCTGTGTAAAGCAATTCAGAGCCCTGCTACCAGCCTTTGTTCTGCCTTGAATCACGCTGTTGTTCCAGTTCGTGCGCGTGTGTTGATCAGGCTCCCAGCCGCGAGCTCGTTTTATTGCTGCACAAACAGGGATTAGTGCTGCCGCGCTCCTTTTCACTCGTGCCCTGGGTTTGAGCACTCTTTTCAAAGGTGAAAGGTTAGTGGAGTAGTTCGGTGTGCCACTTCACCTGTCTCTGCCTCCAAAGAATTACTTAGTCTGTGCATTATTATTAATGATAGCAAAAGAGAGCGGCACTGCTGCTCTGAGATCACCGAAGGATGCTATGATGCATTTCACATATCTCATTTTCTACATCAAGACTCACAGTATCCTTGACATGGTCTTCTAGGAGTTCACTGAGTTTGAAACAGGTGATATGTGGCTAACTATGAAAACTTCCCGAGGCAAAGTGACACGATAAATAAAATTACTCACAAACAATTCATCTTCTCTTAATCCCTTCGTCTTGGAGTACTAAATTGTTCTGTGACATATTTAGTATAGCATGTCTCACACTGCCTTTGCTGTTTTCACTGACTGGTCTTTTTATAGCATTAACCTGGATACCACTGAAAACAACACAAGAAAGTGTAATTATATGTTAAACAATTTTTAAATTAAGTTTAAGAGTGGTTTTGGTGTGAATCAAACTCAGAATTTGCTGTTGAGAAAACTTGTGTTTCAGTGAAGTATTAGTTTCTGCTCTTGCCCTGGTTCTATTTTTTTTTTTAAGGGTTTTTTTTAGGGTGTTTTTTTGTTGGGGTTTTTTTAGGATTTTTTATTTTAGTTTGCCTTTTGAGTCATAAAGGTTGGTACAATATTATAACCAACAAAAATTGGATTCAGAAATCTTGGCTTTTGCTGCAAGCCAATATGGGCATATATTCTGTCCTGCACTGCTATTTTCAATGAAAGCACCAAACAAAATGTAGTTACTGAAAATACGAACTTTTATTCTGGGGAGGTTTGGTTTTGGGGTAACCAATCCTGCCTGTACTGCTGTATAAAGATGACTCCAATGCAGGTACCCTCTAGATGACATACAGAGCACACCAACTTTTCCTTAAAAAAAAAAAAGCTCCAGTACTCCACATTTTTTAACTGAAAAACAAATACAGCATGATATCTGGCAAGAAAGACTGTCCTAAAAGAAACAAACAAAAAAAAAGTAGTATTCCCTAAACCAAAAGCTCTTCTAAATGTGTAACTGAAGTTAAAATAACTAGAAAATTACTTACTTGTCTCATGTCACACATCCTGTCCAAAGAATAGGAAACATTTAATTTTTCTGACTGCTGTTGCAGTACAGGTAGTTCTGTAGAGCCTCTCAATGGGGTGCTCTCACAGCTGTGAGCATGGAGTCATTTATTTCAGGAAAAGGAGTAAGACCTTTCAAATTACATCTAACCTTTGGAAGTTCTTCCGCTTTAATTCTGCTCTTCAGCTGGAGCCCAACTCTTTACAACCTGATATAGAGTTGAATCTAAACCTGGACCAAGAAAAAAAGTACATTCAAAATATTTGGCTGAAGAAAGTGTGAGATTTTTATAGGGCTGTGTTTTTTTAAGGTTTTAAGGTACTCCAGAAATCTTTCTGAGAACCCACTTGTGGTGGTGGTGGTGTAATAACTGGCTCCATCAGCTGTTCTCTATTAAAACTGCAAAATACTGCAATGGAAATAAAATTCTACTTTATAAATGCTCATAAAAAATATATAAAATGCATACAAACACCCATAATGTACGTTTTAAGTCTAAATGTGTGTCACTTTAACCATGTTGGCATTACCGATTGGAATTTCATTGCTTATTGTGTGGTTATGGGGAAGGCACATTGAAATCAAGCTGTTAAACACACCATCTCCATTTTTTATTTCACTAGAGTATGTTTGCTGTATTTTTAAAAGAGCATTGCAAAGCCCAGGAGATGAATTCTGCTCTGAAATTGCTATTTGCTGACACAGAAATAGCTGTAGAAATACAAGCCGAGAAAAATACCATGTAGCAATGTATTTTCATTTATTTGGGGGAAAAGTAGTTTTTAAAGAATTACAGTCTGTCTTCTGAATGATAAAGCAGTTTAACTAGCATTAAACACAGCTGAAATTTTGTAATGACCAAACCTTAGCTCATCCAAATCCCCAATAGCATTAACTCCCTAGAATTGAACTGTAAATTTGATTAGTCTTACAACAGACGTGAGACACAAATGTTCTTCCTTATGCAGTCATATTAAGTGGCTGCAGAAGAAGATGACAAGGTATTGTAGAGCAGTGTGTCCAACCTTTTTAAGCTAGGGACAAGCTCCAGCTCACCCAGCTTTCAAAACCACATAAATACAAGGCAATTTCATGAATTCTGATATAACACAAGGATTACATATGGTGAGGTGAGGAGGGATTTAGCAGCTGCAGTCTTCCTGTAAATCATCCAGATTTTTTTCATAGTCTAGTTCTTTGGCTTGACATTTTCCTTGTAAACTACGTTGCTTAACCATAGCTTCTGTCCTTGCCTGTAAAATATGGTGCCTTCTTCATATATTTCCGTTACTCATGCACTGTCCTCTGATGTAAAATTTGATCCTGTAATTCCTGGCATGTTAATATTTTGCATGGACTTAATCAAAATACAGGATAAAAAATGTCCTTTACACAAGTTAAAGGTTATGGAGGCATCCTAGGGTGGGTTTTTAGAAGTTCAAAGTCCGTGACGGGAAGAAACAGTAAATTACAAGGCCTTAAAGATTCCCGGGTCCCCGGAGTTGCAGCGGCTCCTCCAGTGAGCTGAGGGTGTGGGCCACAGCACGATTTCCTGTGCTCCCTACATGTGGCAGTCACAACCAGGGCCACCTGCAAAGCTGCTCCGGGGACCCAGTGCCACACAGGATCACGGGTCACCCTGCCTCATCCGGGCTGGCTCAGCCACCAGCACCCCGAAGGCTGGCAAGCCCATTCCTGCCCACAGGACAGGGAAGGAGCTGTGCACAGAGGGTGCCATCCCGGCTCTCAAGCCAGCCACCACGCATCCGGTGATCCAAGAGTGCATTACTCCTGCCAGGCCACAAGTTGCATAGATACGCTTTTTTTATTAATTTATTGTGGTTTTGTTTTCACTTCTTTCACTGGATTGTTTCGGTAACACATTCCTGGCATAGATTTATACTCCTGTTCCCTGGTAATTGTTGTCATTTGGACACGGTCCTGTTTAGAGTCAAATTCTGAAATTAACCCTGATTCATTGATGAATCATGCTACTTCTTTAAGGAAAAAAAAAGAAAAAGTGAAAACTAGAGCAGTTTACAAGTTATAGAAACAAATTTCTAGCATCAAGAGTAAAACCACAGATATATACAAATGGAAAATAAGAAAGTTTTCTGTTAGTGAGAAATGGAAACAAAAGAAAAATGTTGTTATGAATTTTGAGATCCAATTTTCCTGTTCATCTCTTCATTAAATAGTTTATGCAGTGGTTGTTTTATAAATACATATTTGGCCTTACTAATGGATGTTTCACAATAACCCTTAAACAGTGCAGCCCAGCTGAGCACCAAGTGGTGCTCAGCCATGTGCTACATGGCTTAAGGGGGTAAATGGGGACCATTGTTTTTTCCTCATACTTGGTATTTCGTAGGATTTCTTCCTCCTACTTGAAATTTTGTAGGACTTGGGCACTATAACAAAGGCTTGTACACGTTGGGAGTTAAATCTTTTAATTGTTTTAATTAAGATGCTTCAATTTATCTTGTAATCTCTGTGTTATGGCCTGTCACGGCGAATTACGTAGCCATGGTGACTCGTGACTCACGAAGTGTTGAGAGATGTGTCTGCTTGGACCTGCTGGCTGGAGCTGCCCACACAGATTTAGGGAGAGACCGGTGACATTTCTGGAGCTCACACACTGCCCTTACCTCCTGTGGCACAAATGCAGCGTGCTGCTTCAAACTGGCCAGTGCGCCCCTGGTTGGGTGGCTCTGGTCTGAAGTTTAAATTTCCCTCCTCGCCAGCTGTCCTGGCTTCCCAAACAAAGCAGTTGTGCCTCCTGATGGCTTTATGGCTGCACAGCAACTGCTAAAATAAGCCGGTTCTTCAAACACCTACTGAAGTGTCATTTTCAAGGTCCTCATAAATATCTACATATGACACACCTCCAGACCCTCTGACAGAGATGTGAAATAGCTGAGCCTCGCTGTCAATAACTATTGTTCTATTCTTTGAATAAATTCCTTGCTCTCAAATGAGCAAGTGGCTTTCCCACACGGTAGTTGTTTTGTGTTTGGTTTTTTTTAATTCAATATTGTTATAACCAATAAAACATACAGCCAAACCAAAAAAAAAAAATCAATGTCATTGCTGTAATTACTGAAAGTACCTTTTAATAGCATTCGCTTGGCAGCTGGCTTTGGGTGCAGCTGGTCCTGCTCATGCTGCAGCAAGCAAGGACCTCTCTGCTGCCACAGTCCTTCTTCATACGGGCAGACACCAATGGAGGGAGGCACTGGCTTGGGGGAAATGCCTGAGGTGATTGATAGTTGATTCTCAGGTCACTCGGCAGGAATTTACACACCTACAACAAAA
Source organism: Tichodroma muraria (assembly GCA_013390105.1). Taxonomy (NCBI): domain Eukaryota; kingdom Metazoa; phylum Chordata; class Aves; order Passeriformes; family Sittidae; genus Tichodroma; species Tichodroma muraria. Next base: position 42,944 of record WAAG01023474.1, read on the forward strand.
GCTTTGTAGGCCTCAGACATGCTACAGGCCATCACCTCCACTCTTTCAAGCGCCAAACAAAACCTTGCAGAGACAAAGGCGTGGACGTCCAGATAAATAAACAGCCCAGTTCTTTACATTACTGGACTTGAACAGATTTCCACACCTTACCAAGAATGCCTCTCACTGGTTCTCTCACCCCAAAGGAGACACCCTCCCATGCTGGGAGGAGGTGAGGGGGAAGAGCCTGTACTTTCCAAAGCCTTGTAAAGATGTATGTTTAGGGGCACTTTCTTGCCCCTGAAAGGAGGTATAGATGAAACCCCACACTAGGAAACCAAACATTCTAATTTTCATCCCGGTTTGGAGATGATGATGTGGTCCTCAGAATCCTTGCAGTATATCAAGGAAATCAATTTACAGCTCTTAATGTGAAAGACATGCTTTTGCAGAAACATTCATTCTGCACATAAAAAGAAAGCCTTCCAGATCTGAACTAGATAAACCTTTACTACAGCACATCACTGTTCACTGACTCATACAAGGTTTTATAAAGATCTCTGAGGCATCACTTTAAATACACAATAAACCTCAATAAGAACTTGCCGCATTCCAGATGGTAATGCTGTGATATTCCTGCAACCCTGCCCAGCCAGATGCCTCAGAGGCCAAACCCCACCTTCCCCTACAAGCATGAAAACCAGGATACGCTTCAAATTTTGCTTCAAAGATTCCTTTCAAATTCAACCCTTAGTCTCCATTTCTCCACGAGTCTGTGGAAGTGTTTCTTTGCACAGGGGCCTTGTGTCCAAGGGGGATATGGGAATTTGCAGCAGTGCTCTCACGCTCATCCCCAAGCTGCCATTACAGTATGGCAAGGTTTCCCTGTTGCTATTCAGGGAAATATTTTGTGAAGAGAAATGTTGTCCTTTCCTATTGCTCAGGTTCCTCATTTACCCTGCAGTGCTTCTCAAACCTCATTCCAGCCACAAATAACTTTTTGCTACTTAAGTGCCTGTAGACTGTTAACCTCCTATTTGCACAGGGCAAAAACCCTCAGATAATCCCCTACACAGTTTTTCTCCCTGGCTGTGGAGTTAAAGGTGATATACTTTCTAGTCTACAACTTTTAAACTCTATCTTAGACCAGACACGCTTTCACACACATGCATGAAAAAATTATCAAGGCCAGGCGTCAGTGACCTCCTCTGGATATATTAAGATATTAAAGGTAAGCACATGCAGTAGGTGTCTGCAGGACTGAGACTACAGGGGCTTAGTACACTGCAGTCACAGTGATAACTTGTCTTAGTAATTTAGAAGGTGCAAACTTAACATTCAAATCACAGGCTCTTCCTGAGAGTGTGGGTTATGCATGGAAAGTGAAAGAATTTTTTTTATTAAATACTACTTACTAATATTCTGTGAGATTGGCAGTCAGCAAAGCAAATGATTTTTGGCTAAGCCAACATGTTTCCCCTATCATAAACTCTTATCGTCAACAACCAAACAGAAAAGCCCAGATTTACTTTGCTTGACAGAAGGCCTGACATCTTGTCCCTGGAATTTCAGTGGTCAATAGTGCAAGCACCACACTCAGGTTACAGCTTGTACCAAGGAAGCCGATGTTCACATTGTTCAATGGCACCATCTTCAGACAAGAGCAAAGCTGATTATTACCTGGCTTTCACAAGAAGTCATATTCATCTGTCCTAAGTCAGGGGAAAATGTGGTATCAGTGCCTCTGGACTTGCACAGTGCAATCTGAGAACGTTTACTGTTGCAGCAGAAATATCAAAAGAGTATGGGTTCCTCTCAGAAAAAGTGGGAAACTATAAATTTTGTCTGCTTAAATTGGGAAAAATGTTGTCTGAAGAAGAAAAATGTTGATGAAATACAGTCACTTACGGGAATGTCTTGTCTTGGATTGTTTGTTTTAGGGGATTGATTGGTTTTGATAATTATTTGTGAAGTAATTCATAGATCCAGACCATATCATGCAGCATCCTGGCCATAGGAATGCTTAGAAAGATCCCATAAATTAAATAACAAGTCCCAGAATTTAGAATTAACTTCTGTTGCTTTGAAAATAGTACGTGCTGCCCTAATTCCTTACATTTCTTTATGCTTTGAAACTAAAAGTATTTAAAAAAAAACAAAACAACATTCAACCTGATAATGGAATTAGAGCTCATCCTCTTCTTAGGTGAGAATATGAATAGTTGTGGGAGTCTAATACCGTAAATAAATTACATCACCTGAAGGTGAGATTTAGCTCATAATAAAATTATTGAACCTTTTTTTTTTTTTGTGAGGTAGAACTTCAGAGGATTGTTTCAGTTATTACAACGAGACATGTAGAGCTAATTGCCATCCATCTCCCCTCATCTCCTTCCTTCCATGCTTTGAAGACAAGGCTGGTACACGTAGGCACCTTGTTCTGGCAGTTAGACCTAAGAGAGCTGAACGAACGTGGGTCTAAAAATAGCTTTTTTCACCCTCCCGAGGCTGACGTGCGTTTCACGGTTTGTGTTTCCTTTTCAGCTGACCCCCTGGTTGGAAGCATTGCCACTCAGTACATGACTAACAGAGCAGAGCACGACAGAATGGCCAGACAGTGGACC
>WAAG01023475.1:5841-19420 GCA_013390105.1 Tichodroma muraria
GGCTACTTCAACTGAGGTTGAAATATCAGTGAAGTATCAATCTTACTTCCACTTTTCCGCTTAAAATAAGTGGGATGAATTCTAAGCTAAATACTAATAAGCTAATTACTTAGCTTCAAGTCTGGAAAGGGAATGAAGATGCTTTTGGCCTGATAAAACACAGTATGTCTTGTCAGTACTGCCAATTAATCCTGAGATGGTTAGCTTTCTATAACCAGCCTAAATGAAGAACTGCCCCTTTTCAAACATAGGTATAATATGTGGCTAGAGGACACCATTGTAAATTCCTCCTTTCTGATACATCAAACAGCTGTCCTATTTTAGCTGATACTTACAACCTCACAGAGTCTTCAGGTTACCTCACAGGTAGAAATAGTTTCACTGAGAAATATTTCCACAAGGCAGAGGTCACTTGTTCTATCTAGTGATTGCACTAAAAGGAGATTACAAGATGAACAATATACAAACAACTTTGACTTTCATTATTTGAAGATCCTATGATATCTAAAAACCATAGGTTTATATTACAACATAAGTACACAAAACCCTATTCTGAAAGAACGTAAGATATTAAATTGTAAAATTACACGCTGAAAAATTATTTCAAATAGTTTTAATAGATTTTTAATATATCAATTCTAAATTTCTTTCTCAACAATCACTACAAAAAAAGCTCACTGTAATTAGAAATGCTTGAGCTGGGTTGTTGTCTGTCACAGACATGCACTGAGCTAAGTCTCTGTTCCATAAATCCTAGGAATGAACGAGAAAGAATTGTGACCTCATGCTACTGCCCTTCCTTATTTTACACAGAGTATGTCAAATTAGGCCATGGATTGGAAAATTGCTCTAGCTTAGTGTCACAAACAGACAAGTAAAATCATTCCATGTTACATCTGTTTGCCTTCAGCAGGAAGTGAGGCACTCTGGTGGTGTATATATATGACAGACAGATTTCAGGTGCAGAAAGCTGAGTTACTCAGGCATGGTACCTTTTTCTCTTAGCTACACCCATAGAAGAGATTTGTCACTAATTGGTTTATGAATAGGAATGAAAATAAGATTGTGAAATCCTCAAACTCTAAAAAAGAGCACCTCTTAAGCACTTGTCCTATGCAGTCACGGAGATACGATATAAAGAAAACATACTTATGAAAGTTCCATATCTTCACTAGGGGATTACCATTTACCAATAATTCCAAGCCACTTGTATTTCATGTTCATAAGAAAGCTCAGCTGAGCATATGAGCTGTTGAACTTTGATTAAGTCACATGCAGATGATCATCTAATTAGGTATACTCATTAGTTTGTTACTTTGATTATACTGAGATTTCATTTTTTTTGTTGTTCCTTTAATTTGCTTCTTGACTGCTCCACTGATGCACATTAATTAGCATTCATTTTTCCAAGAAACCATGCTGGATAGCAACAGCATCAAATTTAGAAGATGCCAACCTAGAGAACATTCTTAGAACATTTAAATCAGTTAAGTTTAAACATTCATTTGAAGGCCTTTGAATAAAATTCTGTTTTAATACCCTGTGCTAAGGTCACTGATTTGGAAAGGAAGAACAAATATTTTCTGCATTAAAAAAGCACCAAGCAGCATTTTGCATGTTAAAAGACTTAGTTCATTCTGTATTGTTGAGTCCTAAAAGGCTTTTAATTGTCACCACCAATCTAGATTACCACATGTAGAACCATGGCCCCTTATGTAAGCAAATAAATAAACAAATGTGTTACAGTAGAAACAACTGGAAGGAATGGCCAGTGCTTTAAAGATTCAAATATCACTATCATGCTATTATAAAATTCTTTAGAACTTTATCAGTATGCATTAAATTCCACCATTTAATGGAACCATGTTTCTTTTATGGTTCTGAACTTGAACAGATAATGGAACACCTAATAGTTTTCAATGGCACTCCTACCTGCCATTCTCATCTTGATTTTGAAGGTAGCAGTTGATTGTGTTGACTAAAAAGCTAAATAAACGACCATACAGAGATTTTGCCAAGAGGTCCCGGTAAAAATCTGCAATCTCTATAGTGTGTCTCCGAACAATCGTGTCTCCTATGAGAAAAAGCAGAAAATGGAGATGAAAGTGCGCTGTAAACTTTGCCTTAAGTAATTTTAGTTACAGTAAATTTAGCTACAGTTACTTTTCCTTTGCCAAACATTTACATGGTGTTAGCTTCTTTCTGAAGCCTCCAGTACAAGATGAGACGCCTGTCAACACTCAAGAGATTTTAAGTTTGGAAATACATGCCTTTATACTTTGTTCAAAAGAAATGTGTATGAGTACTACACAGAAATAATATTTTACTGAAAATATTTTTTTCAGGTTTTTTTCCTAAGACACTCCTGTTGATTACAGTTCTTACTAATATTTTCTATTAATATGTAATCTGTTATCTTGACACACTTTTGTTACATTAATCAAATTAGGAGCCCATCAGCATCACAGTGTGAAACTGCTTTGTTCCATATTACAAAGGCATTTCTAATTTGGTAACCCAGTCTGATTTACTGCATAGCAGATAAGCCTACATATTCCTCAGAGGGGATATTTACAGGACCAAACAAGAAATAAGAAACAAAAAATTGACAGCTTTTAAATTTTTTAAATCAGAAGGCTCAAAATGCCACCAGGTCTGATCTATGAGAATGTAAGCTTGGGAAAGATTACCTTTGAAATACTGAACATCAGATGTTAAGGCTGAAGCAAGCTCATCTGGTGAAACCTGCAGCATCCCTGCCACTGAAAGGAAAAGAAAATGTAAAAGAAGACTGATTTATGCTATACTGCATACTTCATTTTTTACAACAGATTTTCTTCTGAAGATTTCTTTTTGAACAGTGAAAGGATCAAAGCATTAAAGAAAGTGCTGTCACAGGAGTTATCAAAATTAACAAACATATAAAATCAGATTACTATAATCAGTACTTTGTGAAGTTTGAATGTATCTGTATATTACATTACAGCTGTCTTTCCCCTTCAAAGATTACTCAGGACTTTGCCCAGGGTTTGTCAGACTTTCTTTGGTACTAGAATGAAGGTATGCTACTTATTGGCATTCTGTATCCATAAGCCACTTGGAGGAGATTTGTTAGTGACCAAGAGGGCAAACTTCAAAACACAGAAGCAAGAGACCCATTTAAGATACAGATTTTGAATGTAAAGAATTCAATTCAAGGAAAATTGTTCAGCCGTTGACAATCAGTGCAAAAACATTTCAAAACAAGACTGCACAAAGTGCAATGTACAATTTCTTTTGGCAAATGATAACATTAAATATGACATTTAATTAGTTAATTTGCAATACTGGCATTTATTTGATCCCATAAAAATCTGTAATTTATAAAACATCCAAGTCAATTGCTTACTGTGCTCCCACAGTAACTTATGAATTTTCAGAAGTCGATTTTTTTTTTGTCTCCCTGGAATTGTGTTTCCATCTGTCGGTGGAACAGCGCAACTTCCTGCTGTGGGACCAAGCAGGCGGTGCTCCAAGGTCGTGTCCTACTGACCTTGTTCCAGTAGCTGCAGGTCTGACACGAATGCTGTCTCAGCATCTGTCAGGGCCGTAAAGCGAATGTCTCCAAGGTGCAGAATTGCTGAGAGAATCACAAACAGGTTCTCCACCTCCTGCACACATTTTTTTCAGAATCAAAGATAAAGAAAAGATCTGTTGGACACACCAGCAAAAGGCAATGCTATATAAAAATACAAATTCTGTTAGTTTGTATCATCAGCATTTGATAAGTTGAAAAGCATTCACATGTGAATTATTAACAGGAAATTTGAAAGCAAACTGGAACCTAGCTAAGACGAACCAACAAAATTAGTTTTTATTTCCTTTGTTTTAATGTAAGTCACATTAACTGCTGGGTTAAGAAAGTTTTTCCAAATGTGATAAAAATGGTGAAATATCTTCAATGGATGCATTGTTTCTGCAAGAAATGAAACTTATCTTGTCCACAGAGAATTTCCATTGAGACAATTTCTGTACCTGGGAACAGCAAGGGGTTTTTTGCCTCAGCCAACTGAATTCACAGATAAATTGTCTAGCTCTATAGGTTCCTGGTATTAAAAGCTGTAATTAAGGTCTAAAAGAAACAAAAGCAACTTTCCTTACCCTCACACTTTCCCTCCAGAATTGCATACTCTTCTGTGATGTCTCAGATTGTGAAGCAGCTATCTTTAGGGGCAGGTTTTTCCTGGCCTCATTTTTATCACAGCAAGAAGAAAACTAACTTTCCTTGGTTGTTTTGACTGTATAATTTGAATATTTTTAAATTCAAGGAAAAATATGATCCATGGAATAGGAACCCTAAATCCTAAAATATGGAAAGCATTGTGTTTATGGAAGTTTTTTTTAAGGTGAGTTATATAACAATGGTGTTTCTTAAAATGGTAAAACAGGAAACCTGATATCCACTATAACATTATACAGTATTATGTACAGCAAAGTTAAGTGATAATTCTTGAAATATTTTTGAAAAATAATACTTAGAACCTGAATATGCTGATACTGCAGAAGTGACAGGGAGAAATTTCACTTACCAGAATTTGCAGACTGAGATAATAAATACACTACTAATGAAATACTTAGTTAATACATCCTCTTTTTTTCTCAAGTTTTCTTCTTCTTTTTCTTCATGTTCCTTTCCCTGATAAATACTCCAGTCATCAAAGGGTATTAGAAAAGCTTACAGTCTTTCTGGGATAGACCTCCAGTGCTGTTTAAGCAAGTTTGTTTCTCTAAACTACATTTAAGACAAGAACATCAATCCCTTACTGTATGAGAGAGATGTCAATAGGGAAACAGTGTATTTTAGAATTACACAGTACCAAAGCTGAAGATTCAAAAAAATCCAATATACACAGAGAATTGTCTGAACAAGATAACTCTTAAAATAGAAGAAGCTATGCTAATATAGCATTCAAAGTAGCGTGCTATACTCTGCTTCTTGGGATGGTATCTCAAGCAAGATGCAATAGCCCACTAGCACTGCACACTCCTTGCTTGTAGGTTAATTCATTCAGATCTGTTTTGGGGATGACTGTGCAGCACTGAATGGCAGTGAGCTGGGATAGCTTTTGATTCTGGTGACTTTGGTAAGATCTCAGGTATATTTCACATTCCAGATTCTCAAACACTTTTTCTTTGTGTAAGATGCATGTTCCCCCACCTTTAAAACTAATTATTTTAAATAAACATTAACATACTTTGTAAGATATCATTAATGACTGCTAAGGAATTTTTATGCTGTTCTTCAAAAATATTATCTGCTTATTAAATATGGCTAGGTAGTCAAGGAATGATACACACAGACCTCTCCATGTACCTCAGAAGTAATGGGTAGAAATTTTTGGAATGTGTTTTATGTATATATTGCCCTCCAAAATTCAACACAGGAGTTCAGCCTGCAGTACTTGAGAGTTTCACATATTTCTTGCCCCCTAAATATTATTCTAATGTTGCCTGAATACAGACCAGCCTTCAAGATGTTGAAACTTTTCTGAGATATAACTTCTTTTCAAGATTTCTGAGTAAAATGAAGCACTGAACTCAAAAGAATACTGTATATGAAGCATTCTCAGACAGTTACTGCAGGCTGATAAATTGAATTGTTTACTTATGGGCTGAATCCCTTCCTCAACAAAACAGAAACATTAACGAAAAAACAAAAGAGAACCACCAAACTGTGAACACTGGGTTAAATTTAGAAGTGTCTGGACCTTTTGTTATTGAAATCTACTACTACAGAGCTTGAGCCACTAAGAGTAAGGAATAATATTGTCAAGTATAGCCAATTTGTTCAATTTTGTACACAGCCTCATAAACATTAATGAAAAGAAACCCTACTCTTCATTGTATTGAAAGGTGACATTTTATTACTGCCTTAACTAGGGAATGCCAAACAACTCCATGATGTACCATTACCACCACAGAAGTCTATCTCCTACCTAAATAACAGCTTCAGCAGATTCACAAATTTTTTGCTGATAGCCCTTGATCCTTTTTTTTTTATTACAATTGCTGCCCATCTGTCATTTTTGATGATGTTTTAACTTAGAGTTACATTAACTTTTTGTGCCCTTCTTTATAATGATATTGTACAGGAGTAAGTTCTTACCTCCTTCTAAAACTACTGTTGCTTATGTATTTCTCTTGCAGAAGTGTTCCAGCTACAGTGTGCTAGGCAGCATACACATATGTAAGAAATATGGGGAGTTTGTTAAGCACTGTAGTATCCTGAAGGGATACGCAGTTTATACGAGTTCTTATATTCATCCTTCTATTTCTTCTGATTTCTGTCATACCTCTGTCCTCCAGAACCTCTTTTTGATTAATTTTCCAAATTATCTTCTTCATTAGTTTCATAGGATTAAAGACAAACATCAGGCCTATCTTCTTATTGCTTTTGGGGAATTAAGTAAGCTCTTTCAAGTTACCTGGCTCTAATTTTCTTCGCCTAAATAGGTATTTACTTCTTTTCAGGTGCTGTTAGCATATGTGTGTTTCACAAAATTAAAAAGGATGGGGAGATAATCAGGAAGAGGGAAAAATTTCCATGGCTTTTATGAGGTCTCACATGGGATTTGATTGCTTCTTTTTATCTATGTAATTTAATTGTTCAGAGTATTATACCTTGAAGCTGTTTTGTGAATCTTTAAGAATGAAAAAGATTTACATTATTGGTTCTGTGTCTAATTAAAAGTGATTACAGTAATTTCCCTGGAGTGAACTAGTGCTGTATTTGTTTCAAGGTCCCAACTAAAACAAACAAACAAACAAAAAACCCAAAAAAAAAAAAAAAAGAAAAAAGAAAAAAAAAAGACAGGAAGGTGCTTCTTTTCCCCACAAAAGGCTATCTGTGAATGTTACTTACAGCCTGCTTTCAACTAATATGATTATTTTAGCCACAAATAACATAAGCTCATGTAACTTACCAGGCTATTGAATCCCAGAGCACCTAGAGCTTGTTTTAGTATGGTCCATTTCTCCCTGTTTTGAGGGTTGGCTGCTAACATCGTCTCTTCTGATACAGTCTGGCTTAGATACCTGCACAGAGGAAAAACAACATGTATGGTATTTACGAGGCTGGTGCATGATCAAACTTTTGGAGTTAAAGTCCAGCTTTACATTTCTAGCCAAAGGTTTATTGAAGATTTTCCTCAGCCTTTGGAGGGAGCAGTACCAGTGACAGAATGTTCTGTACTTCCTTCTTAAACTTTCACTTAAGACTCCCCCAGCCCCAACTTTAGCCCTACACAGAAGCTGAAAATTCAAACTGGATTTATACCACTGCCAGTTTTGCCATTCTTGCACTACCAGAGATTCCCCTTCAGAAGGCAGATTTGAGCAGAACCTCTGATAACTCTGACTGCTTTAAATTCCCCTCTTGCTGACAAGGGAATAGATCAGCCCTTAACTGACACAATGATCATTCCTTCCCCTAGCAGCTGAATGGGTGATAGGTGTACTCAACACCTCTCAAAATGAAGCAGTAACCAAGTACATGGCATACTAAGTGTACAGCCCTTAAGCTGTACTGCTTTGCACACTGCAAAGCAAAAGGAAGCTTTATGTACCTTCCCAAAGACAATGATTAGTAGAGAGAAAGAGAGACACCTAGTGCAGCAGCTCACTCAGGAAAGGAAAAATCAGAAACAACATAAAGAGTAATAATATAAAACAGATTAATCACAAACAGTAGGAAACATTATTGAGAAGTGCAGCAATCTAGCCTTCACAACCATTCATTTTGACCCTCTTGAAGTAAGTCTGCATTTTTAAAAGTATTCAAGTGTCTTCATAGACCTGAAACCGCTAAGAATGAGGTGTCTGACTATCTTACAGGATCTGACTTCTAATTACATAATACTGAGAATGTAAGATATTTTCTGTTACTGTTTTCATTAAATTATCATAAGCATTAAAATAGACATTCATTACGCAGTCTGAAATCTTTACAAGTGTCACTTAAATAAACAAAAGAACTCTCCACACCTCTGTCCAAATAACACCATCACGACACCAAAAAAGGTGGACAATTTACACACATTGCAGCCCTCACCCTTTACCACAATTACGACAAAAATTCCCAATTATTCTGTTCTCTAAAGATGTTCAGTCCATGATCTGTCACTTAAATATGGGAAACAATACTGGTTTAATTTTTGACAATGCTTCTTTACAATCATGTTCTCATGGCACTACAGAGGAGACATAGTTTCAAAATAAACCCCTACTACCACAGAAGGTCTGGCAACACTCTAGTAGGGGTGGTCACTCTTATAAGGGTACCCTTTTACAAGAATGTGTGTAGGAAGAATTATTTAGTATTTGCATTTTTCTAACAGAAAATGAGGTTTAAATAGTACCTACATAATATAAAGTGCATTTTTAGTGAATCCATAACAGATTTACCAGTGTGGATTCCCCTTGCAGTGATAATGGCATAATTTACCCTAGCAGGTGGAAAGAAGAAGAATGATGGGGTTAAAAATGTGTGCTTGGGTGCATAAGTACCTTTTGCATCCACAGAAAGACTAACTCAGCAGATATCTCAAGTATGAACAAGCCTCTCACATCAGTGGAGGTGGTTCACAAAGCACTGAGAAAGCTCACTGTGGGTCTGTGAGCATCACAGCCAAAGCTCAGCACTGGTTCCTTGAGGTTACTGAAACATTAATTTCGTCAGACTGAGGTAGGTGCAAATGACAGCACAGCTGTCGAATAAGCTAAAGCAGATGATACAACGTATAGCTGGCTTTATGTTTTTCGTTTGTTTGTTTGTTTGTTGTTTTTTTTTCCTGGGGTTTTTTACATTGCCTGTAGATTCAAAAGGTGCCTAGAATACATCTAATAATGAATCTAGCATAGAATCTTCTGGTGTAAAGGTTAATCCATCAGAAAATTTTCCACTCTTCTGAACTGCTGCATGAGCTTATGCCAGTAACATGTTATGCATCATGAGTTGGTGGCACTTTTGATCCATAATTAGGAGATTTACAGCAGCAGCCACTCTGCTGTCAAAATATTCTATTGTTGAATGTTGTAGGAGTTGGAAGCATATGGCCATTTCTGCAAAAAAACCCCTCCTCCTCAATGTTTTTCACCCTAAATAACTCTTTGTCTCTCTCTGTACTGAGCAGGGAGTAGTCTTTCCTGCTCTGTGAAGAGAATACTCCACACTTCTTTTTAAAGAATCCCATTTAACCAGCACTTTTTTAGCACAGCTGAAGTGCTAGTGGGTACCGTTGTTGCAAAACGCGGTGTGAGCACTAGCCATGTGAGAAGAGCCCTGAAAGGAGGCTGCAGCCCCGCAAAGTGGTGCAGAACACTCCCTGTCTGAGAGGAAAGAGCTGAGCTGCGGCGTGACGCGACACGCGCCGGTTCTCGCCTTCAGCACGGCGCTCGCTGATACAGCAGGGGGCAAAAGGGGTACCTGCCAAACCAGGTGCCTATGGCTCTAAAAAAACATCCATAACCTGCAGCATCTGCTGGGACTTGCCTGTTAGAGGGATCTGACTTTCCCAGCTATACACATCCTGAAGACTTAATCAGCAGATGTGCTCGTGCTCTTGGAGAGGGATGCAGTTGGACATTTTCTAAGGCGCACTTCAATTTAGTTCCCCCAGTCTCTAAAAGCAATTAGATTATTTTATAACATTTCATGAGGACCACCCATTTTCCAAACTATTTAAGGACTAAAGAAATATAAAACATGGCTTTGAAGATTTGCACATTTGACTATTATAAATTTATAATACAGAGTATACTCATATTAAGGATGGATTAATTGTATACAGTACTTAACTGCTGATGGGTATCATACAACCCTCACAAAATGTAGAAAATACATAGTGTAACATAATATATTCTAGTCAAACAAGGAAACATATTTTCCTAATTATTAAGTTCATTCTGCCTCAGAAACATAGTAACATTTGGATAGAATTTCATTTGTCTTTTAAAACAGTTCCCTGTCAGCTCATTCTTTCCACCTCAAAGATGTTTAGGACTAAAAGGGTTTGAGACACCATTTGTGTCAATATTACTACTGTCACCTATTTATGTTTAAGAACTAGAGTCCAGAACAAATCTTAAATTGTCCCCACTCCTACAAAATTAATGAAAGGGGTAAGAGATGTGTCACAGTGCAAAATTCCTAATAATAACAAACATTACTTAGTTGAAGATGCATCACTTATCCATAAATTGTAAACTTTTTTCCAGGATGTATTTTTCCAGGATGTGTATTTTTCCTCATATTTATAGTGCATTTTTGTGTTTTGACATTCAAGTGGCCTGGGCAGAATGGTATTGCTGGTGATGAAGAGGAACTAAGCTGCTTAAAATTTATATTTTGAAGCTACCATGGGGATTTTAGTTATTATTTTTACTTAGATTTTTGCTACTGTGAACTATACCCATGAAAACCTATGATGTTACTTGAGTGTGTTCTGAGTGTTACTTAAGCAATGTTCCTGTAAGTTTCCAACAAAATAATCTATGTTCAAATGTAAACCAGATCTGGTGACTCCTGAATTCTTTGTTGCTGAAAACTTTAGCAAAAGAGGTACTACTGCTATACAATGCAGAGCTGATGTTCCATAGTAGCTGATGCACACAGGCTGTGCACCAGTTTCTTTTACTTAGTTCAGTTTTACTAGCCTTACTGGCATCTCTCTGTGTGCAAATTCATTCTGAAAATGCACATTCACATTAGTTTACTGTAGCTTCAGAAAAAGATTCTCAGATTTTGGATGAAGTTGAGCCTCTTAACTGAAGGTAGCTACCTGGACAAATGATATTTATATCTCTTGCAAAACTGACAAACCAAAGAGTTTATGCAGTTCTAGTAATCAACCCTGTTCTGCTGACTGTGTAACTATTTGTTTAAATGCTACCTCATGTTGACATTTGCATTGGACTAGTTGGACTAGTACTTTTAACAGACAGTTTATCAGCACACAAAAAAAGTTTTAAAGATATGGTCAGTGATTTCTATTTCAAAAAAGAAAAAACTCACTTTGATTCACAAAACTTCTTAACAAAGATAAACTAATTGAACTGTAGTATAGTCACTTTCAGTAAAGCACGATGCTATATTAGGTAGAAAATCACTTGATAAATGTAAGGGACTATATAGTTTTCCTTCTGATTTTTTTTCTAAGAGTTCTAATTTGCAGCACTCTAGCAATCTCATCTATTCTAGTCTCTAAAAGAAAAAAAAGTACTGTGTAGAAGAAAAATTCAATGGTGGTAAATTTTTAGTATATTGCTTATCATAAGATATAATTTTTGAACCATCATTAGAATGACACGATAGATCAAATTTTCAGATAGGGGTGTGACTAGTACAACCAAGAGTATAAAAAAGTACTTAGTATGACATTCAATTCTTAAGCATTAATCACCCATATAATTCCATAATTACCTTACCTGTTTACCTTATCATTCTCATTATAACTGTCACACTTCATCACAATTATTTGACTTACATATTTGGTACACAGATCTCAAATACGAAGAAGATGTATTGTCAGCTTACCTGAAGAATACTGAACTTTTGTGTCATAAACATATTTCAAAATTTCCTACATAAGCCCACCAGTTAAAAACTTTGTTCAAGTAATTAATCCTCTGCTTAGATGACTGAGCAAATAATGAGACTAAAGCTACAACCAGCAAAGACGAAAAATAAACATTTTGACTATCAGTTTGCCGCTGACAGATACTCAGCAAAATAATCCCTGATTTACATTATTTTCTTTTGAACCCTAACCCAAGAGCATTTAGTATCAAAGTGATCTGCCTCATTCAACATAAACAATTCATGTAATTTCTGTTTTTTCTTAGAACTGCTACATTTATATAAAATCTGTGAAAAGACAAAAATATGAAATCTTTGAAGTTTGAAATCTTATAATAAACCTTGATATTTCCCTAACAAAGTAAAACTTTACCAAAACACTATCCTAACCACTTTGCATTTGTAGAATCTGACACCTGAAATGTTCAAGTATTCTGTAAGAGCAGCCATTTTATGCCATGCACCTATATACATATTGCTCTGTATGATAGAGAAATATCTACTTCATTGCAGTGGTTCAAGTCATATCTGGCAGGGAAACTGCCTGAAAGAGATTAGTAGGTTGAGACCAGTTCATCAGAAATTTCCTTTTGTCTGGACAGCTAGAATTGAGTTTCAATTGAAGATGAACCGTGGATTTGCCAGATGGACGCTCCTTTTCTGAGGGCTTTCCTGAAGTAAATACATCTTGTCATGAATAATTAAAAGAACTCTTGGTAGGATTATATCATTAAGTGGTTCTAAGTCACTGTAAAATTTTAGGATAAAGTCCTACGATTTAGAAAAGGGGGTTGGGGTTGCTTTTAAGCTAGCATCTAGCTGCTTCCCACTTGACTCCTTTCCTGATGGAGGATGAGTGCTGACACATCTCCATTTCCTTCTACAACTTTCTGGACTATAGCAGGTGTGATATAAGGGAAATAGTACAAAATCTGTACAAAAATGTCTTGAAACTTTATTATAGACAATAGTGAAGTAAATGCTTCTTGTGGTAATAAGGATTTCAGCAACCACAGTCAAGATCTTCAGTAAAAATAACCCTCAGGTTACAGGCAAAAAGTTTCTTTTCCTAATTGTTTATACTCAGAACAATCTGTGCTCAGATTAGAAACAGAGAACATATCTTCAATAACAAAAATAAACAAACAAAAAACAAAACAAAAAAAACCCTCCAAAAATACATCCCAACCAAAACCAACCAACCAAAACTGGACAGAAAAACAAGGGGTTGAATAAGGGTATCCTGCCCTCTTGGTCAGAAAAAGTGAGAGAGATCAGATGAAAGCACATTTTGTCCAGGAATTAGACTAAACAGAAATGACTATTAAAAAGGTACAATTCAACAGCCAACAATTATAGAATAAGACAAAGGGATAACTGAATGAACAAATTCAAGGCAGGTAAGGCTGATTAGGCAGTGAATCATCAGAACAGCATCTAGTATAAACTAAATGAGAGTCAAGTATGCCTTAATAATGCAAAAAATTAATCATCGTATATAACACCCTTATTTGCACAGGCCAACATGAGAGTTAATTGAAATACTTAGCATGGTTAACGCTTGAACTGGACTACTCTGTGTGATTTGGGGCATCCTATTTCAGGAAAATCAGGATCAGTTAAGAGAAAACCCAGAGGAGAGCAGCAGCAAAAATGTATCAGAAAATAGACTTGGGAGCAAAACAGTTCATTAAATGTCACCTACAGAAGACTGAGAAGATTTTACGAAGATGAAAATTCCCACAGTCTAGAGGACTATACCTGGAGGTTTTCAAGACTCAACAAAGCTCTGAACAACCTGATCTGATCAGCCAGCTGGTCCTGCTTGGAGCAGGCAATACAGTAGAGACCTCTTGAAGTCTCTGCCAAAAGGAAGTATTCTATGATACTATGAAACATTAAATTCATTTATCAGATAAATTGAGATTTGTTGGATTTTTTAGTTTGTTTTTTTTTGTTGTTGTT